>VUQK01018062.1:29650-74756 GCA_015106715.1 Bujurquina vittata | reverse complement strand
TAAATTTTAATTGAATACCCCTGGTGTAGTGGGTTACACATTCAATTAACCAGTGAAAGATCCCTGGTTCAATCCCAGGTGGAAACACAAATCCCTTTGGGGGTTGCATTGGGCATAAAAGTTTCCAAAATCAAATATGCGGAGATACCTGCTGTGGTGATCCCTTGTGAATAAGGAAGCAGCCAGAAGTAGCTTAAGTGGATTTATTCAGCTGTAACCTGACAGGGATAAGTGCAGGGGACTTGTTGACAGCCTGGTGGCTCTCAATGCTTGCACAGTTGCAGCTTTATAAAGATTTTCTTTTGAGCTGAAGATGAATTAAGGTCCAGAAGACTCTCTTACTGACCTTACTGATATATAAACTAATCTATCATTCACATGTGTCTGAAGACATTTAATCAGGCTGTGATGGAAAGTACTGTTGCTAAATAGACACTGTGTAAATTATATAAAAATACTTCTGCAGCACAAGTGTTACATCCTGGCGACTGTCGACCGAGATCTGAAGAGAAGGGTGAGGAAGATCCCTGGAGTTCCCATCATGTACATCTCTAACCACAGGTAACAGGGTTCTGGCTTTTATTTAAAAGTATATGACAGCTTTGTTTGCATGCTATTTTATTTTTTGTTTGTTTTGAAATATAATATTATTACTAACTTTTGAATTAATTTGTTTTAATTCTAAAAACAGGTATAATATTGAGCGGATGCCTGATGACTATGGTGCTCCAAGATTTTAATATATCTCCAGCTGACCCAGACCAGCGTTTTTGCATTGTCTTTTTGTGTAAATAGATTTTTTTCCCCCTTTTGATTATTTTTTTTGTATTTAAAAAAATATTGAGGTTTGACGATTTCTCTGGGTGTTCCTGCATCCTCACACAGTCCAGAGACATGGGTTAATTAGGTTTAGTTAATTCAAATTCTGATTCACTTTAATTGGTTGTTTCTGATTTGATAGTAGGTGTAGGTGTGAATGTGATGATGAGTCTTGAGATAAGCTGGGGTGGATTCTCCTCGTCACCCAGAGTCAGCTGGATTGGATAACCTTTAAAAAAAAATTGGTGGATGGAAGTTTAATTTTGGGTTGGTGGGGTGGTTGATCACATTTCAAGGTGCAAAAAATGTAATTTGTTTTTGAAACATTGTTAAATTGTTTTTTTTAATTAAATAAATGTGTGATTGAAATAAATGTTGTCTTCCATTTTTCCACATAAAATTTGTAAAGTCCTATTTTCTTGTTCTTATGGCACTATTGGGTTAAATTGGGAAATTTAAATAAAAAACAAAACTGCGTTTCTGTTGCTGTTTGTAACCTACAGCTTTTTAATACCTAGAGACCTCAAGTTGATATCTTACGAGGCGCACCTAAATGCAGCATTTTTATAGCAGCGCTGAGATCATCCGCCGAGTGCAGAGCATGCGCAGGAGAGGGGATCTGGGGAGTGTCTGAGCAGCTCGTCGGATGTGAATAACCGCAGACACTGAAGCCAAGAAGAGCATCTGCATGAACAATGAACGGGTGGACTTGGAAGGGAATCGTTTGGTGAAACGGACATAAAGTGGACGTGTGAGGCGTGCTGGGGAAATGGGAATTCACGAAAGTCGTGATTTGCTGGCTATTAGTGGCGGGAATGACCTCTAATGCACAGGAAATTAGGAATTTCTACTTTGTTGTCTGCAAAGTCAATCCTCCCGTAGAGTGATGTGCTGGCTGGCCTGTGTTTGGTTTTTAATGAACATTAACAGCAGGCCGAGCATTTAAACCTTAAGTAGCCTTACTGTCTCAATTTATTTATTTATATAGCTGGCCATTGAATGGCCTTTATTTATTCATTTTTTTTCAAAGTGGCGAATACTTGCAGCACCATTTTAATGCAGATTCTCTTTTTTAATTACGTTATTAAATGACTGCTTCAAATTGACGCGCTTAGACTACAGAGGTGATTTTGAATTATTGCAGCTCAGCCTTTTTGCATCGCCTTTTAGTGAAATACTGATACCACGATCTACTTGGTGTCATGAGTTGGCCATCTGTCGTGAAAACCTGCTTAAACCTGCAAGCAGATTAATCGAGGTGAAAGGATTTAAAGGCATCAGTCAGAACGTTTCTGTGCCACGACTCTGCTGGGCTTCCTGCTGAAGGAGGAGATGCTCTTGGCCACAGTTGGCTCACTGGAGGAGAGAGACGAGGAGCAGGAGGACGAAGGTGAAGAAGAGTTGAGGGATGGAGGGGTGCCTTTCTATGTGAACAGAAGTGGCTTCCCGGTGGATGAGGAGACTTGGGAGAGGATGTGGCGCCATGTAGCTCGAATCCATCCCAGCAGTGAAGCGCTGATGAAGGGGATAAGGGGTGGCACTGACCTGCCCAAGGTAAAGTGGAAGGAAATGCAATTACACAGCACAAAATTTTATTGTCAAAATACAATGCATGTTTTGTTTAAACTTCCCTGAACAGAAAATTTGCAATTAATGTATTTCTTGTGAGAGCAGCTTAAGAGCATTTAAGATACTTTTGCCATTAGTTAAACCAAATAGAGAAGCACATAAAGCTCATTCTCCAGCTGCAGTGAATATTGGGATTGTATTATGGTAATGCAGATGTTTGGATGCTCTGTTCCACAGATTCCAATACCAAGTGTGCCTACATACCAACCTACCACCACTATCCCACAGCGCCTGGAAGCCATACAGAAGTACATCAGGGAATTGCAGTATCCTTTGACCAAGCCAGTTAGAACCAAAACAGTGATAACTGAGTCTATTTAAATGCTTTTGAGAATATATTATTTGTAGATTTAAAGATATGTATTTTACACACTGATCATAAGAAATATTGATGTAAACGTCTGTGGTTATCAGAATCCCACTGACCCACTGATTTGTCACAGTTTAAAATATGAGCTAGACTTCAGAAATGAAATGTAGGCCACCACAGATCCTATATTAAGTAAAAGCTTGATTCCAGCCAGAGAAGGAATTCATCCATTATTAACCAACAGCCTGTGACTCCCACAAAACACTTAAAGGAGTTGCCTCTTCCTTTCACTGTGTGAGGCAGAATTCCCTCCTAAAACACTGCCACGTTGCTTTCTTGTGCTATGACTTTAACTGTACTTTATAGGTACAATCACACAGGAACGCAGTTTTTTGAGATAAAGAAAAGCCGCCCTCTTACTGCGTAAGGAATTCTTCACTCTTAGATGTTTATGGCAGCAGTCACAGTATGTCTGAGATGATGGTTGTTGATTTCTTATTATTTAACCTGTGTTGCTGAGAGCTAATGCACGGTGAACAGCATGTATGTCTGGTTTACTCCAGGGCTTTGTGTGTAGGAGTGTATGTCAATCAGCAGAGGCCTGGAAAACACTTTCCCTGACCTCACTTTATTAGATTTAGTAGTGCCGATATTATTTCCCTGGCTCGTGGACAGCGTTTTTGTTTTCATGAAATCAATAACAGTGTGTTCCTGTCACTGGTAGTGCAGCACAGTGCTGTCTCACAACACAGAATGACATTAAAAGTGGTCTGTTTTTCTTTTGTTTTGCACAGGTTAATGGACATTGCTAAGGAGATGACACGGGAGGCTCTGCCAATCAAATGTCTAGAGGCGGTGATCTTGGGAATGTATCTTTATGGCCACAGAGGACATGGCACGGCATTTCATTCATTGCTTTGTTTTATGTTTCACTGCAGTGACTATAGAGGTTGGCAAGTGGATCTATAAATGTGTTTTTTGGCAGACTTACCAAATTTGGCTTCAGATGGATTTTCCACATAAAAAGAAGCAGCAGGCTTCACCCAGTTCTAAATTGATTTTGGTTTTTTTTGCCATGACATCTGTTCTTAGCATTTAAAGGTCAGTTGTATATTTCCTTGACTCAGCTTGATGCAGTTACCTCACCAACAGCATGCCCGGTGTGGAGCGCTTCCCCCTCAGCTTTAAATCTCAGTTCTCAGGGAACCACTTCCACCACATTGTGCTGGGAGTTCACAGTGGGGGGCGCTTTGGTGCACTGGGCATGAGCCGAAGAGAGGACCTCATGTTTAAGCCCCTAGAATTCCGAACACTGATGGACTTGGTTCAGGAATTTGAAGGAGCCTACAGGGGCTACTGGCACACCCTGCGAAAAGTCAAGATCGGCCAGTACGTGTCCCACGACCCTCATAGCGTGGAGCAGATAGAGTGGAAACATTCGATACTTGATGTAGACAAGCTCACCAAGGAGGAGCTACGGAAGGAGCTAGAGAGACACACTCGAGACATGAGGCTAAAGGTACAGTGCCGTGCTGGACAAATATAGAGTGCTGCATATTGATAGCTTTGCTATTAAATACCTTACTTGTTATTGATTGCTTGTCTTATTTGGACTGGAAGAGTGGAGACTGACTGCTGGAGCTCTCAGAGGACTAAAGTCAATGATGAGGGATGCCATTTGTCATCCGCAGATGGACTGCACTCCCTGCTTATCAAATTTCCTTTGGCATGCTCTATCTTCATGCAAAGTGACACTGAGTTGACCTGCTGTTTGAAGAGCAGTCTCTCTCAAACGGTGCTCTCTCATCACCTTTCATGCTAAGATAATGAAGACAGCCTGGATGCTGAGCTCTGAGTATAATAAAACTAATGCGATGACTTGAATCTGTTCTGATGTACTTTACGCAAGGCTGGCTCAACCCATCAATAGCTGATCTTGTGCACTCAGCACTCCGCACAATCACATTAAAGACACATGTACTTTAGCCACTGGCACTCACAGTTAGGGCGAAAATATTTGTTGCTCGCCCATGTGATGTTTTCAGATGAATGAAGCTCATATTTTTTGTGTTTTTGCAGATAGGAAAGCCTGCACCGCCCTCTCCCACCAAAGATAGGAGAAACAGCATGGGTTCACCGCTCAGAGGACCTGGCAGCCCCATGCGGAGGATCAGCCGTGTTGAGAGGCGGTATGATTAATCACATGCTCTAGATAGTTCTCTATACTTGGGCTGCAGATGTCTTGTGATCGAAGGGAAAAGAAGAAGCTCATGAATTAGTCACAGTTTCCTTCTTATATGAATAAACCTCATTGTTTCTAATATTTGTATTTATTTTTCTTGCAGCCCCTCCGGAGACAAGAAGGTTTTGGAACAAAAATCCTCAACAGATATGAACGCATATCAGATTCGAGTCTAAAGGATTTGTTAAAATCTAGTGGATTTAAAAGCACCACACAGGGTGTTAGATATTGCCATAGAATATGAGCATGACAGAACATGTTCTTAAGAAAATTATATTATTTCACATGTGCACATATTAACTGCCACTCACTCACAAGTCCTGAAGTACAAAGTCGATGACCAGGAGTTGTGCGCACAGCTGCAAGTTGGAAACAAAACATAGGGAGAGGCTAACAATGGCACGTGTATATTGCACAAAGCAGGAAAGGCAGAGAGCTTCTGCTTGGTGCTGGAGGACATTCACATGCTCTCACAGGTTAATGCTGTGGCAAGACTTAGCTGACAATGCATCACTTTTTAAACTTTTTTTTAACTTTCAAATGCAGCACACAAGCAATCTGTATGTTGCAATAATGATAAAGCAGCATAAAAAATGCAATATCAGTGATCTCAGTGATGGTAATGGTGTCTCCTAAATGTACTGGTTAGACCATACTTTTAACAGTAATGTCTACAATCTTAGCATCTTGTTTCTGAAAAACACTGTATTGCCAAAAGTATTCACTCACCAATCCAAATCACTGAATTCAGGTGTTCCAGTCACGTTCACGGCCACAGGCGTATAAAACGAAGCACCTAGGCATGCAGACTCCGGCTACAAAAATTTGTGAAAGAATGGGCCGCTCTCAGGAGCTCAGTGAATTCCAGTGGTACCGTGATAGGATGCCACCTGTGCAACAAGTCCAGTTGTGAAATTTCCTCACGACTAAATATTCCACAGTTAACTGTTAGTGGTATTATAACAAAGTGGAGGCGCCTGGGAATGACAGCAAATCAGGCATGTGGTAGGCCACGTAAAATCACAGAGCGCGGTCAGAGGATGTGCAGATGGCACATAGTGCGCAGAGATCATCAACTTTCTGCAGAGTCAGTCGCTACAGACCTCCAGACGTCATGTGGCCTTCAGATTAGCTGAAGAACAGTGCACAGAGAGCTTCATGGAATGGTTTTCCATGGCCGAGCAGCTGCATCCAAGCCTTACATCACCAAGCTCAAATCAAAGTCCCAGATGCTTTGGTGTAAAGCACGCCTCCCCTGGACTCTATAGCAGTAGAGTTGTGTTCTCTGGAGTGACGAATCACGCTTCTCTGTTTGGCAAGCGGATGGATAAGTCTGGGTTTGGTGGTTGCCAGGAGAACTGTACTTGCCTGACTGCATGACATGACAAGTGTAAAGTTTGGTGGGGGGGGATTATGGTATTGGTCTGTTTTTCAGGAGTTGGGCTCGGCCCCTTAATTCCAGTGAAATTAACTCTTATTGCTTCAGCATACCAAGACCTTTTGAACAATTTCATGCTCCCAACTTTAAAGGAACAGTTTGGGGATGGCCCCTTCCTGTTCCAACATGACTGCACGTCAGTGCACAAAGCAGGTCCATAAAGACATGGATGTGTGAGTTTCGTGTGGAAGAACTTGACTGGCCTGCACAGAGTCCTGACGTCAACCTGATAGAACACCTTTGGGATGAATTAGAGCAGACTGTGAGCCAGGCCTTCTCATTCAACATCAGTGTCTGACCTCACAAATGTGCTTCTAGAAGAATGATCAAAAATTCCCATAAACACTCCTAAACCTTGTGGAACGCCTTCCCAGAAGAGTTAAAGCTGTTCTAGCTGCAAAGGGTGGGCCCGCATCATATTAAACCCTGTGGATTAAGACTGGGATGCCACTCAAGTTTATATGTGTGTGAAGGCAAACGAGTGAATACTTTTGTCAATATACTATATTATGTAATGATACTTGACAAAACCTTTTTTTCCACAAATACATACTTGAATTTTTCATGTTGAGGTCCAGTTTGTACAGCAGTTAATTTGGAGTTTTATGCTCATTATTAATTCTCTATTACTTGACACACTCTATGCCGCAGCCCCCCAGTGTTTTGTTTCTCACTCACAGCTGGCTGTGCCACTCATTGAATTTGCGCCCACAGATTTAGATCACACAAGTGGCGGTAAATCCTTTACGTGTCACATGAATCTGACCGCGTGCTTGTTTCAAGGGGCCAGTGATTTAACCTGAGGTTTCGTTTTTGTACACACGAGCCTGTTCACAGGCTTCAGTGTTGAATAGGTTACCAGCAACTCCTCGCAAACAAATGCCTCATTCAGCTTCCCTGTGTCGTTACAGTATTTTTCTGTAGCAATTACTGTGCAGAGTAATCGGTGCTGGCAATGCTCCCAACTTAAATCAAAGAGGGGGAGTACAAGTGCAGTAATATGTAGACATTTTAAATAACTGTAAAGTTTTGTTAAAACAAAGTGATGAAGCTGGACAAAAGCACCACTCAGTGTAAGCCCGCTGCTGGACATATCACAGGTCTCTGTGGTGTCTACAAAAGCTCTTGAGGCTTGTCTGCAATCTGTCGAGTTGTACTGTTAGTGTGCAAATACATGTCATGTAGTATGTATCCACTTAGACTCTGCTGGGCAAGGGTTACTTGTGTAGTGACTAGTTTGCAAACCACTTCCCTCGTGCCTTGTATGATAATTAAAAGAGGAGGATAAAGTACTTTTTTTTATATCCAACCCATTATTCTTATTGTCCCACTAAACACAAAAGCAGCTCTGCTTTTCTAAATAACTATGAAATAAACACACTTATCATCAGTTATTCCAACTGATAAATACGAAATCTTTCACGTGAACTGTTGAGTAACGCAGCTGCATTTATTGTAAAGTAACAAAAAGAGTTTGTGTGTACTGTACAGCTGCTTTATGCACATGTTTCTAAAATTTAATTTGTAGCAACTTTATCAGATGTTTCACTTGCCTTAAGTGGTATCCGAGTAACTGGCTTCCATTTAAACAAAAGGTGTAAAGCAGTTTGTTTACAGCAATTTTACCTGCATTTTGTAATTTTTTTTATTGGAAATATCCGTCATTTTATACTACCCTCCGTGTTGACGATCACCAGTAAATGCGTAATGTATATCACACTGTTTCGAATGTTGCTGCAGTCAATATTGTTATCTATACAGTAGGTGTTGTCCATTTTCATGTTCCATAACACAGTTATTTTGTATCAAAAGCTGTTGATTTACAGAATCACAATAAAGAGTCTCACTGATAGTGACAACACATTTTTGTGTCTTTTATTACCTCCACCAAGAAACTTAAGCCAGTGGTTTAGTTTGTCTGTCTGGTAGTGATAACTGCAACTTAGAAGTGATTAACTTCTGGAAGTTGATCTATATCTGGATCCAGACATTTTTGGAAGAATTATTTGCAATTTTTTTCCCCACCTATACAGTATCAAATCTTTCGCTAATCATAGTTTGTGCAAAAGTCTTGAGTCACCCTTCATTCCTTTCTCATTTGCCTTGCAAACTATAAATAGGTGCAGAGGTTTGTTGAAACATCTGCAAACATGAATGGAAATACATTCATGTACAATAATATACATTTAATACATTTAAAATAAAGTTTGTATAAGTTTGGGATGCTTCCCAGATGGTATCAAAATCTGATGGTACTTTTCTGTTTTTATAATTCAATCAACTTTGACAAGATCCCCAACACCACTGGCTAAAATGCAGCCCCAAACCCTGACAGAGCCTCCACCGTGTTTTACAGATGGCTGTAGACGCTCACTGTTGGACTTCCTGACCTCCTGTGTACGTACATAAGGATATGACTTTCAGGTACTTTTCATCTGCTGTAGTTATTAGGGCTGCCACTTCTTCTATTATCCTCCACTTGTCCCTTTTTGTCAGATTTTAGTAACAAAGTGCCTAAAGATACGATTTAAAATTGGTGCTTTGATAGCTTGTCTGTCATATGTAGACAAAATGTCCAAAGAAAAACTTTGAAAGACCTTTAGAAAGTCCACTTGAAAAAATTTCAAATTACAAGTCCGTCTCCTTGGAAGCAAAATATAAAAATGAAGGGTAGCTCAAGACTTTTGCACAATACTGTACCTTCAGAAGTATATATATTAAAATTGAAGTGAGAAAAAAAAATTATGATCATGTTCTTGATGATACTCTAGAAAATATCACAAACTAATCCTGATCAAAAGCTCTATAGTTAACAGTCTGGGTGCCAGTCAGGGAATTGCGTCAGTTTTCTATCAACTGGCAGTTCATCTTGAGCCCGGCATGTCCTCAGTTTAAAAGCCACTTTCCGGACAAAGGCACATGAGAACGAGCACACTGAGCTCTCTAAACAGTGTCTCTGTTAGGACTGTACAAAGTCAACTAAACGCAAACAACTCTATAAAAGGGAATCAGGCCTCAGTGAATTGAAGCACTGTCAGACTAAGATGGGAGAGTTCAACATGCTGGTCTTTTATATTTCAGACTGTCTTCAAATTGGAAAACATGCTGAAAAAGTAAAGTTTTCTTTGCCCAAAATGATTCATCTATAGCGTTTCTTGTAGAAATAGTATCCATCACATGGCCACACAGAACAAGAAGCTAGTAAGGCCTGCTGTAAGTGTTGATGTAACAAAGAGATGTCCAAACTTAGAGAAATCTAAATGTCTTATCTTAAAATAGCTTGTTTGAAACAGTGGATTAACAGTTTATCTTACACACCAGCATAACATAAACCCAACAGTGAATCACACAAAGCTACTAGAAATGAGCATAATATGCAACCTTCAAAAGAGTGCTGGAGTCAGATCTTTCCTTATCACATCTAGATACTTAAACATACCGAGTTAGGGAGTGAGCAAAAATATTTCTACTGATGAAACACAACCTTCAGCCAACATTTAAGCCTTCCATGCTAAGCTTCATCGTGCACCAACACTCAACAACACAAACAAAATATTATATTCATGCATCATTCAGACACACATACACAGTGACTGGATAATTGCATACACCCAGGTCACAGTCTCAGGACTAGGCCCCACAGGAAACACAGGGAGAGTCACACATTTATGGAAAATATTTATTCAGCATTATTAACCAGCTGGAAAAAATATCAACAATTTCAAAATTGGTTTTAAATGAAAACGACATTCAGAAACAGCAAAATGAACCGGTCAGTGTATTATCACACCAATAACGAAGAAATCAATGCCTGTAGTCTAAAAATAAACTGCGGAAGCATCGCCGAATAAAAATTGTCACATCCCGGTAAAAACACTGAATAAAGGTGTTATTTTTTGTTGCCATATGGAAAAAAATATGAACTTCTATTCAATTACAAAACTACGATCCTGTTGCTAGAAGTGAACCACAAGTAATGGTAGACATAACAAACAATTTGAAAGGAAATATGCTCTGAGATTCAATCACAGTTCTTTCTAGTCACACACTACTGATGTCCAGCTGGAATTTGGCCATAAGACTGAGATGGTCAGAGGCGAATATGTGATTGGGAAGTCCATTCATTGACCACAAGACATCCTCAGACAGAAGAGAAAGACAACCAATGAGTTTCAGTCCATCACTTGCAACACTGGCACCAGCTAGGGAAAAGAAATAATAAACAACATTATATATTTAATGTCACAAATAATTTATTTTGGGCTGTAACATCTTAAATATTCTGCTGCTTCATGTGATGTTCTCATACCTTTGTGAGCAGAGGTAAAAACGGGTTTTGGAGAGTAGAAGATGTAGTCGACTGTATGTGCAAATTCCGAATGCAGAGTTGTCACTTCTGGATTCCCAGAGCCTGGGAGAATGTGCTTGTACACCGACTCCAGGTTTAACCGATGACTGACTGCGTGTCTGAATCTGCGAAACCCAAACAACTCATGATTAATACATCTCATTTATACTTACAGTTTTATACCTTTCCTCATTTAGTTTCATGTATCCATACTGTTACAGTCATGGATAATCATTAGTTTTTTACCAAAGGTTCAAATAATGAGATCAACATAATACTGTGCAAAAGTCTGGCGCTAACCCTCATTTCTGTACATTTTGCTCCAAGCAGCCAAAACAATCTACAGCAAATGAACAGTATCTGAAAATTGTGTCCTTAGACATGCGTCCGACCCTTCAATCAATCCTTTTTGCCAAAGCCTCATCAGAAAGAGTGGCTGTCAAGAAGCCATTCTCAAGGCTGAAGAAAGCCAAATTACACAAGTACTGGACTGAAATTCAGTGGCAGGAGGTCTTATGGAGTGAATCTACATTTTACTTTTTTGGTTTAAATTGTCAGTAATATGTACCAAAGAGCCTGGAAGAGAGGTACAAGAGAGGTTAGTGTTTTACAGCCATCTGTAGAACAGTGTCTCTGTGTCATGGTTGGGGCTACATTTCAACTGATGGTGTTGAAGATCTTGTCAAAATTTATGGAATTATGAACCCAGAAAAGTATTATCAGTAAGGTGCCTTGCATAGTACTGTAAAAGTGATTGGTGTGACCCAAAAGCTCAGGATTCACATATTTGTTTTATGAGTTTTTTCCCCTCATACTCTTGGATCTGTATGGCTCTCATTTCCCAAATTGCCAAAGACGAGGTGGAATAAATTAATGTCATGAGAAAATCCCTTATTGTGGTCATCCTTAATATTTTCATCCCAGGTACACAGCTCTGGTTGTGGGTACAGCACACCATACATCTGCTATTCAAATATTTTGTTTTCAAGGAGTAGCCAATCAGAAGAACGGTAGGGTGGCCTTAACGTGGGAGGAGCTAAAACTGCTTGTTTCAGACAGTGGATGAACTGGAGCACTACACCGAGGGTCACTACATCATAAATAAGGGTTAATTAAATAATGCAAAGCTTCTTTAGTAGAGTTCAAAAGAAAAATATAAAGTTAGAAATTGATATAATAATGTGTTCTTATTTTGTACATAATATATTAACTCTATGCGCGATAGGTAACTTGCTAAAAGGTGAGAATTCTTATTGAAGTAATTTTAACATTATGATGTTACTGTCACTAGTTGCTTCTGTGACAGGTAAACTGACCTTTTATCATCAGGATGATTTGCCCTTGAAGCATCTGTGCACAAAGAAAACCCAGAGAATTGTTATATTGGCATAAAATCAGGCACTGTAAATGAGAAAATGTGAGTGTAGTTTCTGTATTATATGTGTACTACCTGGTGTGTGGTCAGTCACCCCCGGAATCAGTTGCAGGCCCTGAGGACGGACACATGCAGTCGGACAATAGCGCAGCTGTAGCATGAACTTGTGGCTGTACTGCCATTTCCCTAAACAAGAATAAGGATATGATCAACAGGAAAATATACCACTGATGAGTGAGACTCATTCCATGGATCAACGTAAAAAAAACAGTACAAATAAGTGACATCACCTAACCTGATTTCTGCCTGTCAAATATCTCATTGACAGTAGTGTACTGGCAGTTGTCAGTGATTCCCAGAGAGCTGGGCCACAGTGGGGTAAACAGCCTGTAACAATTGGCCTTGTATGACAGATCCTCTTGGCCCGACACCTGACAGACATGGTGAATACAGACAGTGTTACAGAGGCATCTGCTGCATGCATCACGGCAAAAATCAAGAAGGGCTTAGAATAACTACAAAGTAGTTCACATGGTGATAGCTGTTGCACCCGAATGCTTTCTTACCATCCATGTCGGCAGGCCTTGGTAATAGAGCTCACTGGTAGTGATGAACTGGTACAGAGGCATGTATGGGACAGAGTTAAAGTCTCCACACATTATTACGTTACAGTGTTCACCTTTAGCCTTACAGGACTTGATCACGCTGTCAATTTCAGCCAACATTATAGCTAACTGAGCCAGCTTCACATCCCCCCTCCTGGGGTTGAATAGCAGGTGGGTGTTGGCTACACAGAGGGGCGGGCCCATCTCCTTCACTTCTGACCCCTGTTTGACCATTGGCCGAAGCAGCAAAACAATGCCCACATTATGCCGGTCTAGCAACCTTGTCTCAGGCCTGAAGAACTCCAGATGAGTGGCAGCAACTTCCGAGAAGCAGCTGCTACGAAAGCAAGTAGCACATCCATCTGTCTTGGTTCCTGTGCGCCTCTTGTACACACAGGTGTAACCTGTAACAAAAACATGAACAGAATATGTGGAACATCAAAATATCCCTCAAGTTAACTGTTTCATTGTTTTGTCTCAATTGACCAACCCATCTGAGACAGGGCAGGATGCAGCTGTTCATGGTAGTGGTTCTCCTGAACCTCTTGAAGACACAAAATCTAGACATAGAGCATTAGTGAACACCTAACACTGGACATAAAATTTTGCTGGTTTAAATTTCAGAAACATGCATTTGACGTGACTCACATCTGGTACCCATTTTTCTATTTCCTTTAAAAGCAGATTACATCGGTAATTCCAATCCAGCACCTCCAGGGGGCAGTGTGTGTACAGTTCCTGGTTGGCTTCCAGTAAGTCCTGAGCAAGGATGTTGTAGGACATTACAGTGAAATCCATTGAGGCCTTTGTGAACGGTATCACGGCAGACTCTGCTGAAGTGGTGCTCTCATCCATGTCGACCCATAATCTTGACATCACTGGGAGAAAAACATATACATGGAGTTGGTTACTGAACTGTGAAAGAGTATAACAAAGCTCACTGCAGTGAAAATATTCAATAAAAAAACAAGAAAAAAAAGATAGCCCTTATCCTCACCTTCAATGGGGGACATTGGCTCTGCAGGAGGGTAATAGCTCATAGAAGTAAAAGGCAACAGTGAGCCCTCTACTTCTGTCAGACCAGGCCCTACAGGGAAGTACCAGTTGGTTTGTGCATTGTGCTGCTTGCTGAGCTTAAAGTGGGCCTGAGCATCAGAGAGTGGGGAGAAAAACACCAATTTGGAATTTGTGCCTTCATCATGTGGTTCAGCTACAGCAGGGACTAAGTATTCATCCCAGCACTCAGTTTCTTCAACAGCAGTTTTAGTTTTCTGTGCATGGCAGGTAGTTTCTTGTATGCTGTCCTCTGCCTTTGCTTCAGGTGCTTGCTGTGGTGTTATCTCCTCAGCTGGTAAGATTCCTACATTTCCCCCCATCTTATGGTGGGTAATCATTTCTTCATCCTCCAGTTTTGAATCTTCCAGGTTCTCCAGACCTGCTCCATGATGATTCCCAGTTTCTTTCTGTTTCACTTCAGATTGCACCTCAGTCATTTTTGAGGTTCCATCACTCTCCATGTCTTTATTTGGGACCTCCAACAGTGGTTCTTCGTTCATGTCGGGCCTTGTGTTTTTTCCCTCTTTCAGATTTGGATCTCTTACCCTTTCTTTCGTTTCTCCCTTCGAACCACTAGTTGGGCTGAGCCACTGGTCCAGCTGGGCTGTCTGCGAGTTGGTGTTGGCATCCCATTCAGCCTTGCCATTAACCACTGCAGGAGGGAGACCCTTTTTTGAGGCCTCTGTAAGACAACAATACAGTAAGAGAGCAGGTGTGCATGCACAATAAACGAAAAGTTATTGAACCTTTTGCTTTGAGAGATTTATCAAAAAAATAAATACACAGGCAAGCAACGTAAAGAAAGCTGGGCTTCCAGGACATAAACAACACAGTAAAACACGTGATGACGTATTAACGTCATAATGAGGGGTCAAGTCCTCAAGAACAGGTGCAAGCTAACCCACGTTGGCACTGCGTAACTTTAGCTAAACAACAATACCAGCATAACATGCTTTACCGTTTTCACAGATTAATAATTTAATTTTAAATGCGTGCAAAATGGTGAAACCGGAACACTAGTGTCACACTGAGGTTATAAGGGGCGAAAGGAATCAAAAACCTCGTCAGCGACGCAGAAATGGCAAAGAAAGTCCCTCAGTCAGCAACAGACTAAAGTTAAAGTTAGCACTGTTAGCTCCCTATAGCGTGTTGGCAGAAAAGCATGCGCAGGTTTGTTAAATCCAGGTTTGCTCAGCCGACAATCATAAGTTCAAAAATACAAATGTGCTGTTAGATTTACCTGAGGGTCGAACATGCAGGTAACGTGATAAATAGTAGAGCGCATAGATCAGGCTGCCAATCATGTTTCTGTACAGACATCAGCGCATGCGCGCCCTGAAGTTACTGACAGCTGTGGGAGGGTAGAGGCCAAAAGGCAAACGTCAGGGTTTGTTTTTGTTTTTTCACTATGTTTTTTTCTTTTCTTCAGTTTTTCATTTGCGATGATCTGGTCAGGAAAAAAAAAACGGTACAAAAAAAATGAAGATATTATTTACCATGATACACTTCGAGCAAACACGGTTCAAACATACACGTGACACTTGAACTTTAAACGAGCAATAAAACAGGAAAGAAATGAAAACCTCCTTGTTTTCTAATCTCTGATAATGTGCAGACTAAGGGATTTTCATTCAAGATATTTAAGGGGTTTTTGTTTTTATAATTGCTAGTTGTCTTTCGATTCTGCTTATACATTATGGTAAAATGTTTAGGATGAGCTGGATCAATCCTGCACCCTGAAAAGTATGAAGATCTAAATATTTATCAAAGGGGCTCACTAAAGACCAGCTGATTTCCAAATACAGGTGAGATGGCATGCTAGTAGTCATTTTCTAAATGCACTTTCTTGCGCCACATGATTTTCATTCTTAATCTTTTTTTAAGTCACGTGTGCATAATGCACTGAGAGTTTATTTTTTAATAAATTAGTACTATATATACACAAATGGTTATAATAGTATTATACAGTGGGTACGGAAAGTATTCAGACACCTTTAAAATATTCCCTCTTTATTTCATTGCAGCCATTTGCTAAAAATCAAAAAAGTTCATTTTATTTCTCATTAATGTACACTCAGCACCCCATCCTGACAGAAAAAAACAGACATGTAGAATTTTTTGCAGATTCATTAAAAAAGAAAAACTGAAATATCACATGGTTATAAGTATTCAGACCCTTTGGTCATTATTGGGTAGAAGCACCCTTTGAACTAGTACAGCCACGAGTCTTCTTGGGAATGATGCAAAAAGTTTTTCCACACCTGGATTTGGGGATCCTCTCCAGTTCCATCAGGTTGGATGGTGAACAGCGTTGGACAGCAATTTTCAGCTCTCTCCAGAGATGCTCGATTGGATTTGGGTCAGGGCTCTGACTGGGCGGGTCAAAAATGGTCACAGAGTTGTTCTGAAGCCACTCCTTTGTTATTTTAGCTGTGTACGTAGGGTTATTGCCTTGTTGGAAGGTGAACCTTCCGCCCAGTCTGAGGTCCTGAGCACTCTGGAAGAGATTTGCTTCCAGGATATCTCAGTATTTGGCCGCATTAATCTTTCCTTCTATTGTAACCAGTCGTCCTGTCCCTGTAGCTGAAAAACACCCCCATAGCATGATGCTGCCACCACCATGTTCCACTGATGGGATTGTATTGGGCAGGTGATGAGCAGTGCGTGGTTTTCTCCACACATACCGCTTAGAATTAATGCCAAAAAGTTCAATCTTCGTCTCATCAGATTAGAGAATCTTATTTCTCATAGTTAGGGAGTCCTTCGTGTGTTTTTTGGCAAACTCTATGCGGGCTTTCATATGTCCTGAACTGAGGAGAGGCTTCCGTCGGGCCACTTTGTCATAAAGCCCCGACTGGTGGAGGGTTGCAGAGATAGTTGACTTTGTGGATCTTTCTCCCATCTCCCTACTGCATCTCTGGAGCTCAGCCACGGTGATCTTTGGCACTTCTTTACCTCTCTCAACAAAGCTCTAGAAAGACCAAGTCTAGAAAGAGTCTTGGTGGTCCCAAACTTCTTCCATTCATCAGTTTAATTAAACACAGCTGGACTTCAATGGAGGAGTAGAACCATCTCAAGGAGGATCAGAAGAAATGGACAGCATGTGAGTTAAATATGAGTGTCCCAGCAAAGGGTCTGAATACTTATGATCATGTGATATTTCAGTTTTTCTTTTTTAATAAATTTGCAAAAATTTCTACATTTCAGTTTTTTCTGTCAAGATGGGGTGCAGAGTGTACATTAATGCAAAATTAATTGAACTTTTTTGATTTTAGCAAATGGCTGCAATGATCCAAAGAGTAAAAAAATGTAAAGGTGTCTGAATACTTTCCGCACCCACTGGAACCAAAGGCTTGATGTTGTTACTTTTGTGCATAAGTAATCTGGTATAATACTCTGTGTTGTGTTGTTAGAATTATGAAGTATAAATTTCTTGAAGTATGAATTCTGAAAAAATCTTAAATGTAACAGAGATTAAGAATATTTAAAGTGGAACAATAAGACTGCAGTCTTTAACAGTATTGAAAGTCTAAAAACATTTTCCTGATTTGTCTTACGTTTGTCATTTCTACTAATGCAGCTCAGAAAGAAGAAGGCAGCTGGTTGTTTGGCATCAGTTGGTCTCAAAATGGACAAAACCCCCCAATAATTTTCTTCTAACCTATCTGAGAATTCTTACAGGAAACAATGAGCTGGGGGTGCCACTCCCTACACAGAAAAATCAGATGAGAAAGACAACATGGGGTGATACACACACTAATATGGCTAAATCTATTGTTTCTTTAATTGGCTAAATAGTTTTGCTGTGTAGTAATAAAATTGGAAAAGGGGTTTATTCTTTCTTCTCTCCTGCTCAGTGTGCCAAATGTTTAGTAACTGTTGGCTTCCTTTAGTGCTAATTGTACTTTTAATAAATTTAGCCTGTTAGTGGCTCATTGAATAGAAGGCATAGCTCTGCACAAGTGAAAATGAACTGATGTAGCCAGGCCCCTGCAGCCAGTGTGGGTCAAAGTATGTCAGCCCTGGCCAGCTGCAATTAGATTACCAGATCTTAAAAATATTGTGTTGATAAAAAGAAGCATTACATTTGCTTCGACTCTGTGGTCTCAAAATGGATGAAGGACAGATAATTTTCCTCTAAAATCTTGGCGAAATCTTATTGTAAGCAACAAGAACAATTCCATGTGTGAACCTAATAAAAAGCTGAAGGTTTTGTATGACAGCACAGTCATTTGGCAGTTCTAAAACTTCACTGAAATGCCTCCAATTCATTCAAACTGCTGCAGTGAGAGCACTACCAGGACCATAAAAATTAATCATATTTCCCCTGTATCAGATTCTCTTCATAGGCTTCTCCCTACAAAAGCTATAATTGAATTTAAAATCCTTCTTTTCACATACAATGAATAAATAATCAGGTCCTTTCACATCCCCAAGACCTCACAGGACCATACTTACAAAGCACTTTGCTCAAACTGCTGGATTCCTTGTGGTTCCTGCTATATTTAAAATTAAAATGGGAGACAGAGCCTTCAGCTTTCAGGCCCCTCTCCTGTGGAACCAGGAGACAGACACCCTCTCTACTCTTACAATTATACTCAAAACTTTCTTTTTTGTCTGGGTCAGCTGACCCTGAGCCATCCCTTAGCTTTGCTGTTGAAGGCTTTGATTGATGGGGGGACTGGATGCACTGAGCGTCTTTCACTCCCAGTGTGTCCATATACCACTAATGCATGCCATTACCATTTGCCTTCTCTTGCCCATCAGGTGTGTTTTGTCCTGTCTTCCCATACTATCATTAATTTCTTATTTTTTTCCTCCCCTTGCCCTGGACAACTAAACTTGTTGAGGCACAATAAAATACACTGAAATCTACTAAATGCTGAACTGGCTGTTTAGAGGCATTAAGAACCCGAGGTCCTTCTCACCTTCAAAATCCAACAAATGAGCCTCTGTTTCACAACCAGCAGACTAGCTGCTGTTATTGTTATGTTTGTTAATTTTTCCTGTTTAAAAATAAACATAAAAAAAAACACATTGGATTTTCAGTTTCATTGTAGGGTTTATTTTTTATGTAAGTCTTTGAAACGCATACGTGTATATGTGAATAACTGAGATCCTATGCTCTCAAAGAGTACATTTTGATTTTTCTGCCCCTCATACTTCATTCTGCTCAATAAAATGTCAATATTTTGCTAAGCAACGGATTACTTTATAATTTTTTGCTGTAGTCTCTTAGTCATCTTCTTCTTTAGAGATGTGCGTATGGCACCAGACTCAGGATGTAGCAGTTATTGCTCCAATCAGTAAAAGGGCTTTCAGAGGGCAGTGCAAGACAGGCAGAGTTTCTAAAACATGTCTACTTGAACTGAAACTTGTTTCAAAAATGAATTTTCCCTCTGAAGCCTTGACATAAAGACAAGTCTTATAATGATTGTACACCCTGCATGTTTTCTAGAAGAAGAAAGGCCTACATAATAACTTTATTTTTAAAATTTTGTTGTTATTGTTCAAATTTTGTCATTTTTAACTATTATTTTTCAAATGAGATGATTTTTACCAACAAAATGTGAAAAATAAAGCTGAAAACGACAAAGAAAAAATGACAAATTTTATCGTTTTTAATGAGACTGCACAACACTAAAGTAGGTCAGTAATCATTTCAGGGCAAATGCAGTCAGTTGTTTTTAACCAGCTGCGTGGAACCTTACAAACAGTTAAGGTCAGGAAATTGATAGTGTAGACATCAATTGTTTTCACTAAAGTTATATTTCACATATTCTGGTCCTGTCTTTTTTTGTCCTGTTTCTCTCCCCTCACCCCAACTGGTCATGGCAGATGACTGTCCCTCTCTGAGCCTGATCCTGCTGGAGGTTTCTTCGCGTTAAAAGGGACTTTTTCCTTCCCACTGTTGCCAAGTGCTTGCTCATAAAGGGTTGTTTTGATTGTTGGGTTTTCTCTGTAATTATTGTAGGGTCTTTACCTTACAAGGTGACTGTTGTGATTTGGCGCTAGATAAATGAAATGGAATTGAATTAAATGTCCCTGCTCAAGAATAAAAAATGTGAGACCAGCATCATTGAGCACCAATGGTTTAAAATACAAATGCTTGCAAAAAAAAATTAATAATTGTATGAATATATGAAAATATTCTATTCAAGTTCCTTATGTGCTCCAGATGATTTCCACACCAGCTGCTGTGTTAGCAGGACAATACTGTACTGTATTCATTTCTTAGCTTGAATTTTAGAGAAGCTGTCCCAAATTAGAGACTGAGATCATGAGATTAATTTAACAGTTTGACTTTTTTATTTGAATATTAAATGAATCAAAACATGTTTTTTATATTTCTGCAAGTATTGCATCCAGAGGAAGTATCAAACAAAAAAAAAATGCCTCACAGTCACTGGCATCTTTTTAAATGTAAGATTTTTCTGTTTTACACAATGCAATAAAATCCATTTGGATTTGGCTGTTGGTTGGGCATAAATGCAAACAAAAGAGGCCACATTGGACTTTTTCTGTCACTTTATGGACTGGAAAGATGAAATCTGAAGTGTAACTGCCAGGTCAATGAATAATGAAAGTAACTATTAGTTGCAGCCCTTGTGTTAGTAACAGTACAATGCTATAATACTCTGAATGTTTTAACACTTGCTTCACAGGTTACAAATACTGTCACAATGTTCTTATCTTAAAAATATAAAAAAGAATGACAGGGGTCATCTGTGACATCAACAATGCTCAGGTAGGTGGTATGTGTCAAAGAAACATCCACATGGACAGCAGGAGGTTTCTGCCCAAAGCATCACACTGCCTCTGCCTTCTTGCCATAGTGCCAGGTGTTCCCCGGATAAGTGACACAAACACCCGGCTATCCACGTAATGTAAAAGAAAATGTGACTCATCAAACCAAGCCACCTTCTTCCATTGCTCTGTGGTTTGATGCTTACCTGCCCATTGTTGGTACTTTTGACAGGTGACGGGGGGTCAGCATGGGCACCATACACAACAAACTGAGATGCATTGTGTATTCTGACACCTTTCTATAAAAACTTTTTCAGCAATTTGAGCTACAGTGTCTCATCTGCTGTTGCTCTCCATGTACATCAATGGCCCTGTTGCTGATTCACCACTGTTCCTTCCTTGGACTACTTTAGATAGATCACTGCACACCAGCAACACCGAACAAGAGCTGCAGTTTTAGACCCAGTAGTCTAGCCATCACAATTTGGCCTTTGTCAAACTCACTCAAATCCTTATGCTGCCCATTTTTCCTGCTTCTAACACATCAACTTTGAGGACAAAATCTTGACTTGCTCCCTAATCCCACCCACTAACAGGGGCCATGATGAAGGGATAATAAGTGATGCCACTCAGTGGACATGCTTTGGTGGTGTATAAAAGCATGAAAACATTTGTTACGTGTCATGCTGGAAAAATCTGAAATCTAGAAGTCACATATATACAATACATACAATAAAGGTAAAAACACAGTTCAAAGTACAGTTATATGTACATTTTATTTTTCTCCTTTCTAAAACAAATGAGTGATTTACTGCTCATCAGTAGTGGCCAGTACAGTGCTTGTTTATAATAAAAAAAATCACAAAGCATAATTTAGTTCCACAATGTGATGTTGAAAGCCACGTGTGCAGACATTTATTTAGTTTACATTCAAACTCTAAAAGCTATTTCTATAGGTTTGCAGATTTGGTGGCAGTCTTTTGTTTTCTGCCCCAAGCTGAGCAACAGTTTGAATAAATGTATATTCCTCAAACCATCCATTAAAATACCTCACCACAAAAATTACAACAGTAGACTCTGGATCGAGGTGGAGCGGAGACAAGGGTGACAGCACCCCCAACAGACCCCAGACCTCCTCATTCTTAAAATCAAACAAGAGGAACACTGTAACAGATGATCAGTGATTAGCCTGCTGTTCACAGTAGCCATCTCTAAGGTTTGTAGGGGTGTAGAGCGGGGTCATGTTTGCAATCAGTTAAAATTTGCCTTAGATCCACTGAGGTCTTCAAGTCCCACTTAATGATTTATTGGTTGAAAATTGACAAAAAGCCTTATAATTTAGAAACTATGATTCTTAAACGTGGCGTGTACATACAGAAAGCACGCCATAAAGATTTAAAATATGTCCCATTTGACCTCTGACCTCTCCTTCAAGGTCAAAAGAATGATGAGAAGGTCAATGTGACATATCATTGCCTTTGTACAGGCAACATTTAGGAAATGACACTGGTATATGGGGATTTTAAATATCACGTTGTAGTTTGCATTCAAATATGTCACGGTTGACTTCTGACCTCACTTTTACATTTAGCATCTGCATTTTTGTCAGGTTGACCCCAAAATGTGTTCTAGCTTTAAAGAAAGTATTGTTTTTCTCCATCTCCTGGGGCAGGCTGACGTATGAAGAAGATTTCCCTCTGAGGGAACCGCTGGTGTTGCTGTGAGTCCTGCTTGATTCCTGTGATGTGCTTCAGTGCTCCTGATGTTTCTGACATGATGTTTGCCTCAGTAGGTCAACAGAACATCTGGCACAGATAAAAATAAAATAAAATTTTTGAGGAAAACACTAAAGAGTGACTAATTATTCAGACATACTGACTGTGACAGCAGGTGTGTAGAATTCCTAACTAGCTACTGTAGCTATAAGCCTGTAACACAATGCATGCGCTAACTGGGAGAAAGTGGAGCCATGCCGTCCATCTTTTATACAGTCATTGATCCCAGCAAATGTGGCCTATGCTTGTGTGGCACAGTGTGGGACATATTACTACTACGGAGGTATCTCAGATTTTGAAATCTCCAACTTCTCAAAACTATGCAGTACTGCGTTCCTCCTTTCTGTCTAAAAACTGTTAAAATTCTTGTTTTTCCCCCCAGCTGCAGCTCTCTGTGCATCAACTCAGGGTTTCAGTGGAGTTTAGCACATACTTTGCTCGTGACACTCACATGATGTGTTGATTTTTGAATATGTGGCATATGGTCTCAAGAAGTGACAAGGCATAAAAATGCCACCCCAAGTCTGTTTTGCTGTGCTGTAACTGTAAGTTTGCTTGGAGTTAACAACAGGACTGTAACTGCACTGAGGCATGAATTGTTAATATCACAAGACACGTAACCTGAGGGGTAGAATTACGTGCTGCACAGTACTGGGCCTTTCATTTCACAGTCCCTGCTCTCACCAGGCACATCGCAGCCCACGTTTGCGTGTGGAAACTTTCAAACAGGACGAGCAGGTTGCAATGTCGATACTGTCTTTTGAGTATCTCCGCTTAAACGATGAAGACAGCTGTCCATCCCCAGCTGAGCTCAAAGACTCGGAGGATGAGCTTGACAAAGACTTGGAGTCAGATGGTGAGCATATTAAAGTCAGTCATGGAATAATCCTTGGAGTTCTTATTTACATTCTTTACTAGATGATACTATTATGTTTACTATTAATTACATTAAGATATTAAAAAATGCATGTGATAATATCAAATAGATGCATATTGGTGAATTAATCCTTAATATGCAGCAAATGAGATGGACAAGAATGAGCTGCACACTGCTGAAGTGTACATGCAGGCCTGCAAGCTGGTGGGTGTGGTGCCAGTTTCCTATTTTATTAGAAACCTCGACTCTCCAACCATGACACTCACCCACCATGGGTTAGGACCTTTGGGATGCAAGGCACTTGCCATTGCTTTAGTGGTAGGTTTAAAATTCAAGCGTTGGTACACAATGAGACACTTTGAAATGGCAAACTGTTGATGAGCTTTGTGTATTCAGACTGATACGCGCATCAACACCCTGGAACTGGCAGACAATTCCATTCAAGCCGAGGGAGCCAAATACATTATGGAGTCGTTGAAGGCTAATTTCACCATTCAGCATCTGGTATGTAAAATCGCAGGCTGACCACTGGAGGGCACAAGTGTATTGCATGCCAGAATTTGTGAGTGCCACACCAAATTTAATATATTAAATGTTTATTTCAGGATTTATCCAACAACCATCTGAAATCCACTGGAGCCGAGTATGTGGCTAAAATGTTGCTGGACAGCATTTCATTAAAATCTGTGAAACTTTCAGGTAATGTGCACATTGATGCATTTAACTACGCTTACAGCAGGGGGATGTGTTGAAGTGCCAGATTCAGTTCCAGGCCTTCACAGACAGTCACAGCATGCTTTTGTTTTGTCCTTTTTCCTAACAGGAGGTAAAAGATGACTGAACAGCAGTAATAATTATTGTTATCATTTACTGACATGATTGTTTTGTATATTTAACAGGAAGTATTTTGTACCCTGCAGGTAATGGATTTATTGATGGTGATGCTAAACACTTTGCAGATGCCCTGTCGGTAAGTTATCTGTTATCTTCTGCTGTTTGACGACTTATTTGTTTATTCCTATCAAGGCTGCTCATTTGCTACTAACAGCTGTCATATTCCTATGATGTTTACATTTAGATCAATTCCAGGATAAAGCAACTGGACCTGAGCCACAATGAGTTTTGTGGAAAAGGAGGGGAGTTTCTAGGACAGCTGCTGGGTATAGTAACATTTACTGGGTCTTAAAAACCTTTTGGATATATTCTTTTTTTTTTTTTACTTTGCCTTTTAATTTCTAAAGCAAACAACGAGGGGCTGGAGGTGCTGGACCTCAGCTGGAATTATCTAAGAATGAAAGGGGCTGTGGCTTTTTGCGCTGGATTAAAGGTAGGGCTACTTAACAGTATTAGTCAGTGACTCTGTAAACAGCATTTAAGCACAGCCTTCCCATTTAGGTGAATGTGATGTTAAGGCACCTTGACTTATCATGGAATGGGTTTGGGAATGAGGGCGCCCTGGCAATGGGCGAGGCCCTCAAATTCAACAACACTCTGGTGCATCTCAACCTCAACAACAACCGCCTCACCAATGAAGGCGTCAGCATGCTGTGCAGGGGTCTCGAATTCAATGACACACTCAGAGTCCTGATGGTGGGTGGACCAGGTTGCATTAGGGTAGCATCTGTCACACTCGTGGCTTCAAGTGAAATACAGGAGGATGTCTTTTACTTCTGCAGCTGGCTTATAACTCTTTGACAGTAGAGGGAGCGCTGGCTCTTATCAACGTGGTGAAGAACACGCCTAAAAATGCCTTAGAGGAGATCAACATATGTGTGAGTGACAGCGCATCCTGCTCTGTTTCATGTCATGACAAATTACCACAGGCCTAAAGGAGCAGTTCACCCACAAATCAAATTTACATGTTGCTCTGCTGGCCTGTAGTGCTATTTATCCATGTAGATTGCTCTGGTGCAAGTGTTCCAGTTTTGGAGATATTGGCTGTAGAGATATCTCACGGAAATGCAGAAAATAAATTAAACTCACAGTGATGTTTCCTTCCACAAATGAAGATCCAGTTACTCAAAAAAAAAAAGAAAAAAAAGTAGTTTCTTTTTTGTAGTATTTTTCTTTCTACCAAAGTAGACATGTAGCTAGCTGATATTAGAGTGTATCAGAGAGGGGCATCATCGGTGTTTACATTGGGCCAAGCTGTCACAAACAGCAATCATCATGGGTCAATGCACGCGTCCTTCTGCACAGTTATACAGTTAGCAGGTGTTGTTTGGTGGAGAGAAAATAGTAACGAAACTGTTTCTGGAAAGAGTCAAAGCCACCGAAACTGAGGAACTCACATCCAAACAGTCTAGACAGAATAAACTGCACTACAGGCAGCACAACACATTTAGGTGAACTTTCCCTTTAAGCCACGTTAGCTGTTACTGCAGTTCTATTCTGTGTTCATATTAAGTCAAAGGTGCATGTTTTTTTGACATGGGAAGCAAACAATGTGTGTGTGTGTCATCTTGTCTTGTATCTGAACAGAATGTGCTGGTAAATGAGAACTTTGTGCATCTGTTGGAGGTGACGCGTCAGGAGCGTCCTGGTCTGGATGTACAGTACGGAGGCGTGGGAGGCTTCATCGCTAAGAAGCCACCAAAACGTGTTGATCCAATGAAAATCATTCAGGTCTGTCTCGGATCATTTGACGAGGATCTGACACAAATTGTGTAATTTTATTGTGTAATGCCAGATTTACGCTATTATGTCTGTTTTATTTTGAGTATATTTAATGTTTATATGTTTACTTATTTTTGTTCTATATGTACGGCATTGCTTTGAAGGATTATCTGGACCAGCGTAAACTGCGGCTGTGGGATTTCTTTCGACACATCGACAAAGATGGCATCATGAGAGTCTCTGTGGCTGACTTCAGGAAAGCAGTTCAGGTTTCCAAACAAACTGATTTATAGAGTTGTGTAGAGTCAGTGAGTCTCATTCAGAGCAACTTCGAAACTGATTCTTTTTTTCCTTTTTGTGTGAAACTCCAAGCAATCAAGCATTCCCCTGGACCGATACCAGATTGAGGAGCTGATTCAGAGACTTGATCGGGACAGGACGGGAATTGTAGACTACAGGTGAGCCTTTCCCTTTACTATCAAAATACAAAGTCCAATATTTGAGCATACACTAATAAAAAAAACATCACAAGACTAGTGACAATTTCTGAATAATATATTGTCATATTTGCCATTACATTGCTATATAAATGTGGATGTACTTTTCAGCATGAAATTCACAGAAATGAAGAAAATGTTATTTTCATCCAACTTTCTTGTTCCTCAAAAGAAAAGTATGAGTAGATGCTTCCCAGATGGTATTTTCATAATAACTGAGAAAGTAATTATGTTAAGCATGTGCACGTTTTTCATGTTTGACAGTAGGTGGAGAAGGTCCTGAAAATGAAAAACGTGCACAATCACTGACATAGGAGAGGCTGCTGAGGTTGTTAGGCTTAATAGAAAAATACAGATGTGTATCTCTCGTTGGTGTTCCAAGTACGACTCCGCAAAACGATCATGGAAGTTTATAATATAATCTGACCGTTCTGTGCAGGGGACTGGCAGATACAAGGAAGCAAATGATGAGGGATCACCGTCGGCAGCTTAGGAAAGTTGAGTCCCGTCAGAAGAAAGAGAAGCAGAAGAGCGACCGCATTCTCAAAACCTTTCAAAGTGCCGTGGAGGCGGTTACGCCTCGCAGCTCCATGGTCATCTCTCCAGGAGGTGCCAAAGAAGACTCCAGTGGCCCTCAACACTTTTCTGCCACCCCTCTCAGCTCATGGCACCACATTGTCCTGTCCAACAGCAGCCGCTACTCTGTCAACATGAGCAATGAGTATGTCCACCTGCCCATGTTAAGAGCCAGCACACCTTACCGTCCCACCACTTCCCCTGCAATGCGCTCTTACTCCCAGCCCAACCTGTCGGCTGACTCCCCTCGCTCTGCTCCAAACAAGTCCATCTCTGCTCAGGGTGTTCGCTCTGATCCAGAGACGAGCCACAGCAAGCTGAGTCCCACTTCTAACAGCCTGACGAGGTCCAGGCCTGCTCTTAATGGAAAGCAGTCGGAGGGGAAAGTCAAAATCAAGAAACTGAAGAAAAAGAAACCTAAGAAGACTGCAGCTAAAGTCTCGAAGAACCGTGCAGTGACTGTCAAATGACGTGAAGGCTGTATAATGCTATAGTATGCATTTTACCCTTTGTTT
Source organism: Bujurquina vittata (assembly GCA_015106715.1). Taxonomy (NCBI): domain Eukaryota; kingdom Metazoa; phylum Chordata; class Actinopteri; order Cichliformes; family Cichlidae; genus Bujurquina; species Bujurquina vittata. The sequence continues at coordinate 47,331 of VUQK01018062.1, read as the reverse complement.
CTTTGTCATACACTATTTTTAAATAAAGAAAGAATTTGACTATTAATTTTATTAGTTTAAAAAAAATGACAAGTTGTTTACACTTTCATGTAAGTGGTCATCTCTTAGTCAACTTGTAATTCACTACCCTGAGTGGGATGGGCCATTATCACAAACACGATATTACACAGTACCTGGTTACGTCAAATGCCCACACATTTGGGGATTATTTTAAACAAACATTGGAGGTTAATAATCTGTTTGCTAAAGAGCAAGTGCTATATCCTGGCACATTCCTTGGCTAAAGATTCTGTGAACTGAGATCGATCATCAAGGTCAGCAAGCCCACAGTAGGACATTGAATGCCCGTTTATACTCTGGCTACAAATTTGGTGGATGGGGGAAAGATTTAAAACCTTTTCCAGACAAAGAGTGTATGTGCTGGTACTCTGGGTATATTAGTGACTCAGTTGTTGACATTAGGTTCTACACTAACTACAAGAACCTTATTTTAAGAAACCACTTTAAACACTTTAACCAACAGCTGGCGTGGTACAGGAAACAATTTTATCCTCCATGACAATATCATCAGATCAATAGCCTGTTTGTGTCAGCAGTTTATTCAACATTCCTTATGACACAATACTTCCTTTCTATGAAATATAATGCTCAGGAACACCACCCAAGTCACATGCCATTAAGTTCATAGATGGGGAAGCAATACGAGTTACTCAGTCTTCATTAACTTCTGACTTTAGAGTTTCAGGACGATGTCTAAAAAGTACGACCTGCAGTATTATAGGTTCTAAACAGAACTGATGTAAAGTAAGTCAGTCTGAGTAAACTACATTCTGTGCTCTCCTGATACAATTACTGCTTCTTATCCTTTACCTCATACTTGACCAAACTGTCAGATCATATACAACACAAGGCGTTTGCCTGAAACAGTTACACACGCACGTTCATATTAAATGTAACGTGGTGGAGTCGTCTGCACTTGCTGGACAATGCCTGTTACAGGCTGCTTGTGAATGAACACCTGCGTGTATACTGAACTAAGATAATACATTTGTGACGTGAGAAGGTGCCTGAGATGATCTGATGAGAGTTTTCTTTAAAAACCCTCTGAAAAAATCACCAAGTAACATTTGGGAGATGAAGAGAGACAAAATGTTGCCAGTTCTGCTGCTGCTGCTCCTACCAGCTCTCAGCCCTCTGCTGGTCTGGATTGTAGGCAACTGTAATTTTCTATTAAAGCATGCAGGCACAGTGATCAGTGAATGAGCAAATACAGAATGGCACTTTTTTTTTTTAAAGAAGTCATAGTATTTTTTTTGTATTGTTTTTTTCTTAGATCCACAACATAACCCTCATTGTGAACCAACTGGAGACTTAAGATGAGAACAGCCTGGCAGTGTTCTGCACTGAGCTGGCTAAACTGCAGAAGAAGCTGGAGGAGTGCCAGCAGGACCAAGAGCTCATCAATCCAAATATTGGTAAGGCAGCTGCCTTGGCAGGGTTGATGCTAATGTGCAGTCTTGACATTACTAATCATTAAAAACCTTTTTATTTTTCTTTCCAGGCAACTGCAATCACACAAGAATCCTGGCCTTCGGAAAGCCAATAGTGCTTCAGCTGGATGCTCATGTGAGTGCATGTTGTGTTTATGGGGGGTTGGGGAAAAGACTCCAAACCTCTTCGAGGTGTGTTTAAGGAGTCGGTGGGTAATACTTTCACAGCCTGTGGAGGTTTGTATGCCGCCAGGTCAGTGGATGTTAACACAGAGGAGATCTACTACACATTTGACACCAAGACCAAGGAGGGGAAACACCTCAGCATTCAATTCAAGACGTTCCGGGACAAACACACCAACCTGGATTATAATCCCACTGACCAGAAGCTCTACATGCACAACATTGGCTATTACGTGTCCAACAATGCAAAATTTAACAAAGAATAATCACATCTCTCAGTGATCATCCACAATCTCTTTTAGTTGCTAAAACCCTATAAATCTGCACTCTGTAACGCACAGGTCTTTACATCAACAAAATCAAACTGAATTCAAAAAAAGTGAAGTGCCCCTGTTTTCTATGCATATAAGTTCTGTCATCATAAACCTCTGACACACAAATTTAGAATTTGATTTTAAATATTTCTAGATAAAACCGCCGTATGAGATCAATTCACTTTGGTGTTACTGAAGTTGCTTCCTAATAAACAAACAAATTAATACAGAATTTGACAAAATCCATTCTCAGGTAAAGATTAAAATTCTGTATCTCACTGTATTCAGATTAACATTTGTGCAGCACTGCTTCTTGATTAGAGACAACATGGACCAAAACATGCCAAATATGCATGTACAGTATAGTAGGAGGTTCACATTTGTCCACAGTTCACATGTTAAACAGGATTTTAAATCATTACAAAATAAATCTGTCCCTGTGCATTGAAGATTCACAATATAAATTCAACTCGTGCATAAGGTATAAAATGGTATAAAATGGTACCATTAGGTATAAAATGTACCATTACTGTAGATTAATCAATTTAGCTTTCACTGATAAAAGTTAACTAAATATGGAGTCCTGACACTTAATGCAGAGTTTAGAGAAAATTTGCTTTTTCCTGCACTGAAATTCAAGATTTGGTTTATTGTTCTCTCATTAAATCTTCCTCCAGGCGTTAATAAAAACATGATATTTAACCACTCAGCTTATAACCTTAGCTAATCAATATACAAACTGACTGTCACATATCAGTCACACATCGCGACTGCCGTGTGTCGCTGGCATTTTTGCTCTGAGATTATAAACCTTAACTTTAGTGAATGCCTTTTGTCTTCACATCAAACCACAGCATTACACGGGATTTACTGTCCTAAACTTAATAGTTAATTTTCTCACCCTATAAGTACTAAGATAAAGATTTGCCGGGATCTCGTTTGTTTCATATATTAGATCAATATAAACACAACAAACAAACAAACAAAAAGCCCTGTCATGGATCATAAATCTGTAGTAGTCCAAGGATAGTATGCATAATGAACGCACATGCACTCATCTCAAGGGCCAGTGCTGGTGTTCTAACTACATTTTTATGACTGTGAAATGCTGTCACATGGTTTAGCTAAGATACTAAAAGGGATATTATATGATGGATAACAGTAGCTGTCACATCTGAACCAACCGGAAACTATTCTAGCAAGAATACAACGCCTTTGTCTTAAATGCTGCTTTTTTAAGAAATAAGGCTGAGTGCTGCACAGGCTTAGCTCCTAAGGGTAATGCTGTTCAGCATCTCTCTTAGCTTAACAAAATAACTGAAGCATCCACTGGGGGGGCAGGAAATGTGACCACATCTGGTGGAGAACTGAGTGTGAAAACTATAATTAAACTAAAAGAACTAAAAAAAAGAAAGAAAGAAAATAAGCAACTAAAGATTCTTTAGTTTCTTATTATTAATTAATAGAAACTCATTCAGAAGCTGTCATTCACATGCCATGGTCTAGCACAAGGGTATGAAGGTAAAAAAAATGATAGCATTCATGGTAATTCCATATATTAGCAGGCTCCTAATCCATTCAGAAAGTTCAATCAAAATTGCACCAAATCAAAAATATCAAGTGAAATGTTCACTCAGCAAAGCACTGCCTGGATTGTAGCTAATGTTCACCACAGAGGAGGGAAACACTGGATTTGTGATTCCCAAGTTAGGAATAGAAATAGAAAATCCCACAACTGTGTTCATGCCTGTAACAGTAGGGAATGGTGTGGGGTCATGTATGCCACCAGGCCATGAGCTCTGAAGACAGAGGAGGTCTGGTACTCTTGACACTGAGCTTGGTATCCCCTTTCAGAAATTTCAGGAGAAATTTATAAGCCTGCATACAATCCCACTGATCAGAGGATCTACAAATACAGTGACATCATGTTTCCTATCATGAAATATTTAACACTGGTGCATCGCCTTGGTCTCCTGTTGTGATCGACGCAAATGATCTCTTACATAGTGTTTATGGATTGAAATCAAAGTTTAGCGTTCAAAAGAGCTTTTTTAAATTTTTGTTATACAAATGAATAAAATACATTTAGTTTTAACAGCGTTTTGCAGATGGGTGAAAAAAACCTCTGTAATGACTAATACCCCTCCCTTTTTAGATAAGGTTGCAGCATCTGATCTCATGCCCCTCTTTACCCCCTTCTTTCAGGGACATGCTGGTGTTTCCTCCCACTTCCGTAATCCAATCCCTCCCTTGGGTGGGTGGGGGGAGCCGGTGGGGGAGGACTTGCCTTTGTGTTCTGGTTGGAGCCTGGCTCCATCTGGTACTGAGGACCCACCAAAGACCCAGCAGCTTCTGAATCCTGAACACGAAGACCCATCTACTAACAGTACATGGTAGACATCAAATAAGTAAAGCAATTATTATATAAAGTGAATAATTCTAAATGCGTTTTTCGGTACTTGTGTGCATAAAAATCGATTATTTAAAAACATAAAATAAAATCTCGGCTGAGAACAGCCTTGAGTCAGTCCACACAAAAACAGCGCTGTCTCTTTAAATCTTCCAGCATCTGTCAGGATGAGAGGGGGCGGGGCGGTGGTCTCTGTGTGTGAAACAGTGCCTTGGAGTGACATCATGCTCAGCCAATCAGCAGCCTCGCCTGAGCCCCTTCGTCCTGCTTGTGGGATGGTGTGTTCTGGTTGCTAAAGGCTGCTGCTGCTGCTGCTGCTGATGCTGCTGCTGCTGCTGGGGCGCAGGATCCAGGCCATGCTCGCCTTGCATCAGGTACACAGTGTGCATTTGTGCGGGTACACGTGTTTTCTACGGTGTTAGGGCATTTATTGCATCGTGATAAACTGCTAGCTTACTGAGTATGGAAGTGAATGTTGAGAAGATGATGGATTATAATGGAGGAGACTGGAGATGGGTCTGTGTGGCTCACACTCCTCAGATGCTGACGCCTCCACGGCTGGATGGGGAGTGTGTGTCTGATGTTTCAGTATAGGATGCGTTGGGGAGGAAAATAATGCAGGATTTTCATAAATGGCAGGTTTTCTGATGAGCCATAGTTTCCAGTGGCAGACTGGTAATTCATTTGTGTAATGTAACAAAGATTCATGGCATAATAGAAATGCAATCAAGATTCTAGTTAGCAAATACTTTTCTGCTCCTCGGAAATGATCATTTAAATCATGTGATTTGTATAAGTGTGGGAGTAGACGTTCAGTTGTTTTATAGCATGTACTTTTGGGAATACTTGTGTCTGCATTTATGATGTTGTAAGAAAAAAAATGTATTTATGAGCTATACGCCTCAGTGCTCTCAGTCATCTCTCTGTCATCTTGGACATTTTCTGCTCTGCTTCTTTCCATTCATCACAACTAGTAGGGACAAGCTTGTACTCACTTCCTGTTCTGCTCTGAAGATTAACTCTTTGTTTGCACTCGCTCAGAGGATCATGCCTCGCTGTGAAGACCCACGCTTTGGAGTCACTAGGAACAGACGCACTCTGATTCCAGTGATTGCTGACAGAGATGCATCTTGCTGTTGATAAGAGCAAAGGTAAAATCAACAGTTACGCTGTTTTAATACCATTTAAAAGCCAAACAGCAGCAGGATGATTAACTTATCCAAGTTTAAGATTCAGTTTCTGTTTCTAATACTGTATAATTAGGCGGCTGGCTCGTATCACAGCTGTGTTTGTTCAGTTCCACTGGTTCAAGCGTCATTTCTAACTTTCTCTGTTATGCGCAGGCCCATCCGGACCTTGACGGGTCCAAAACAAGATAGCGATGGCAAAAAGAGATTACTTGGTGGAGGCGGCCAAGCAGATCCGCATGGCACTGGACAGTGAGGTGAATGAGGACTATGAGGCAGCTTTCAGTTACTATAAGAATGGCGTGGACCTGCTGCTGAATGGGGTTCAGTGTAAGTGGAAAATATTTGGCTCTTTTTCTGCGTGACAGAGTGAATAAGGAACATGGAAATGCATGGTTTGCACAAGACATGTGATGGGATGATGTGAATAAGTTTAAAAACAGGAAGTCACAAAGCAAAGGTCAAGCACAGATTTGCTCGCTGGCCAGATATTTTAGCTGCTTGGTACTGTTTCTTAGATCAAAGGTTAATTTAATATAATCATAAAAGCTACAGTTTTACCCACTTTTATTGGTGCGAGATTGAGTTTAACTGTTTCACAGTGGACCCAAACAAGGATCGGCGGGAGGCTGTGAAGAGGAAAACAACCCAGTATTTGAAGCGAGCGGAAGAAATCTTTATAACACATCTGCAGGATAACCTGGGAAAGGGGAGCTCTCATTTAGGGGTAAGCCAATCATTGTTGCTCATTAGTCTGTGTGCAGGCTGGTAGCACATTTAAGTTGCACCAAAATCTCAGCATTCATTTTCTTGCACTCTGGTCAAATGACAAAAACATTTAGTGCCTACAGTCACAAACTAAGTTTCAAATTCTTGCTTGAGATTTGGTTCATTTTACTTTGTCGTCAGGGCTACAGCAGTCTGAGATTTCGCCCAATCAGACACCTGAGTTCACCTGTAGAGGATCTGGAGATGTGTAAGGTTGTGGGAGTGGCTGATAAGGTAGGAAAGCCTTTCTCTTTTCATTTTGATTTTTATTGTTTCTTTGTATAGAGACGTGTATGTATTTCACACCAGTGCCACACACCACAGCATTTAGACTCTAGGCTCATTTGCAGTGCCCATCCTTAGATGTAAATGTAAAATGTAAATGATCAACTGCGCTCCGACCTTGAAGGATGTTGCCTTGAAATATACTGTAATAATTTACCTACTTTTCTGTGGTAACCTGAGGGTCTCATTTTTCATTCTTAAGGTCCTGATTGTCCAAAGCATGGTCAACAAGGAGACATTTGTTGTAAAGGTGAGTGTGCGCTCTAGATAACAAGTTAGTTGTATTGTGTGGGATGTTGATCAGGGATGATTGTCTCCCAGAGTATCACCCGCATTAATTAGCCTAAGAGCTCTCACCTTTTTAGCTAGTGCTGCTGCATCTCATATTTCAGTGCACAGATAGACTTTGCAACAGACAGGCACTTGTACCTAACGTTACAATCCAAGCAGTGGTTAATCTATGTCTGAATGAGTAATAATGCACACATATCATACATACATAATGCATGCCTATGTTCCAGAGTCTGGTTAAGTCTAGCTGGGAGAGCAGGGACCAGCCAACCATCATTCCTCAAGGGGTGCCATACATGGTTAAGCTGCTTAGATACTACGTCAGCGAGGATGCTGTGTATCTGCATTTGGAGCACGTCAAAGGTGAGCTGAAACAATGTTGAATGGATTTTGGAGCTAACAAATGTGCTTAATTATAATTTGCACTTTTGCACAGTATCAGTAAAAATAATAGAGTGTAATATATAGTCATCGGTCATTCTCTGTAGGTGGGAGGCTCTTCTCCAAGCTGCATAAGCTGAGAAATGAGAAGGGTAAGGAACACCCGGAATGCTTCACATCTCGCCAGCACAGCATCAAGCTGAAGACCAGCCGCACCTCACCCTCAATCCACACAGACTACCAGCAGAACAAAAGAACAGTAGTGATTCCTGAGAAACTAAGCGATGAAAGCCCAGATGCAGACTTCCCAATCTCATGGGATGAGACTCAGCAGCGGCTGGAGAGCTGCGGGACTCACTCCTACATTGAGGAAACAGGTTGTCTGCAGAACACGCGCTCTGCAGCATCTTTTTACACCAAGCTTGATCGGCTCACTCTGCTGTCTGGCCCGACGGGGACACAGGTCAAAACTCACATCCACCCACCAGCTCCTAGCTTGTGTTTGCACTCCAGTGAATCTCAGGAAAAGCCAGCTCTTCCTCTCTCCTGCACTCGTGTCAGTCAAGCTCTCGATGTCATGTCGGAGCTCCATAAAAAGAAAGCCGGAATGGGGCTGTTAGAGTGCAGCTCCGATTTTGAAGTAGCTTGGAAAGCTGCGGATCCAGTGCACAACTGTGAGAAAATAAACCCCTATGCAGTGACTGATGATGATTCACCCCTAGAACGAACTGCACCTCATAAAATTAAGGACTTATTTATTAAAGCAGGATCACCAAACAGTGAAAATATTTTGAGTTCTTCTCCCGCCATTTTGCATCTTCCTCTTCATTGCCAAACCCAGATCCATGGCAGGGCATCATGGGATATGAATGGCTCTCCCCAGGGATCTGTTTTAAGTGGAAACATTCCAGAAATAAATACAAAGCAAGAACGCAGCAGCCCCACTGTAGAGGAAAGAAATGGGATGGTCGTTATCAGAAGCACAGACAGAGCAGTATTTTCTGACCATACAGATACACAAATCACCTTGGACAGTTCTTGGCCTTCCTCAGCTTCCCTCTACCACAATATTACAGAAAAAAAACATGTATTTTCAAGGGTTCCCTTGGCCCTTTCAGGAGTCGGTTATAGAGGGGAAGCCTGCTCAAGTGAGGCAAAATGTGTAGAAGGTGTAGAGGAGGCATGTGAGCTTTTAGGCTCTGGAGAGAAGTGTGTACCTCCAACACAGGGATCATTTGTAGAATGGTTCTCCTCTGGCTCGCTTGGAGCCCCAGCCAGCAGGAAGAGAGAGGATGTGGATGGTTTCCTAAAACCAGGAAGAGCAGATGATCAAAGAGAAGACCAGATCATAGAGGTGGACGGCTGGTGCCACCTGCCTCGATTCCCTGTCAAGTCCTCCGGTCCTGCAGATACGGCCATGCAGACCTGCTGGGGCCTACCTGAGAATGAAGTGCGTGTTTGGGGGGCACAGATCTTGTTGGCCCTGGAGAGCCTGCATCAGCAAGGCATCCTGTGTCGGGATCTTAACCCTAGAAATGTTCTGCTCACAAGCAACGGTGAGTCTACCAAATACAGCACCTGTGAAAGACCACATGAAGAAAACTACTCTCCGTTTGAGTTTAACTTGCTATGTTTTCACAGGAAAGGTGTGTCTGACATTCTTCAGCCAGTGGAGCGAGGTTCAGTCAGAGATTAGCTCCAAAGCCATGGAACAGATGTATTGTGCTCCAGGTAAAAGTTTACTCTGAGCCGGCACCCGCGCTTACTCCTTAGCACAAACTGCCACCTAGTGGCCATGTGTATTTGGTTGGCTGTCGGGTACTTCACATTACAAATGAATATAAAGACAGAACAAGAAACACAGTTTGAAGAAATGTCAGACATGATGCCAGCTCATTGTTCGTCGACAGAAATTGGTGGAGTGTCCAGGATTACAGAGGCTTGTGATTGGTGGAGTCTTGGAGCTTTGCTGTTTGAACTTCTTACAGGAATGGTAAGCTAAAAGCTTTCCAAGCATAAGTTTTTTGTGTGTGTGTGTAATCATCCCTAAAAAATATCACTTCTCATTCTTTCTTCTGCAGCCTTTGTGGCAGCTCCATCCAGCAGGAATCCACTCCCATACTCAGCTGCTCATCCCCGACCACCTGAGCACTGCAGCCGCTTCTTTGCTCACTGAGGTTAGAGAGTTTAGAGTCGCAACACCTGCAGGGCTTTTGCTATGAAGAGCTTGTTCAACACAACTGGCATGTGCACAAATATTTTAACTGTATTTGCACTCATATTGCCCTGCAGCTGCTCCAGTTTGATGCTGGTTATCGCCTGGGCTCTGGAGGTGGAGGTGTAAGTGACATCAAATGTCATCCTTTCTTCAACGGAGTCTCCTGGAAGGCTCTGAGCTGCTAGCAGGATCCCTGTGTGTTACGCTGGATTTGAAAAAGAGCACTGGGCTGAATCCAAGCATCCTAATGTGGCCCTCATGGTTGTATCAGAATATGCTGGTTTCAGCAGAATGTTGTGGTTCCCAAAGAAATATGACATAATAAAAACTGAAAAAAAAAATTGTGCACTGTCCCACACACAGTGAAATGGATTATTTTAAACTCTTGAGATGGAACTTAATATATATTTGATGTGATTTTGATAGTTTTACATATCAAATTCATTATCACCATGCATGAAACCTGATGCCAACTAAACCTAACTTCTGACAAAAAAAATCAGACTACTTAATGTAGAAAAACAATAATGAACAATGAATAAATAGGCAATAAATTGTTGGACATCCGGTCCTGTTATAAAGCCTGTGTCATTTTGGGTTGGGTCATTGATAGATAGGCTATTTTTGCAATCAAAGACCGACACAATTTTAAGATTCAGCTATTCAAATAAATTCAAAAATAGTTTCAGACATGATTATAACAGTCATTTGTGAAGTGGGACTCCCAAAAGCTATCCAGAGCTTATAAATAGGGCCCCAAAACATAATACATGATAATACATATAATTTAAATAATTTCACACACATTGCCATACTAACCTAGATCTCTAAAAATATCCTAAAATCCCAAGGATAGTAATACTAATCCAATACATCTAGATAGTGGTGCATAAGAATAATATTAAGGTATGCAGAGGAGCATCTCTGAATGCACAACACGTTGACCCTTGAAGCAGACGGGGAACAGCAGCAGCAGCAGACCACACTGGGACAAGAACAAGAACCCGAGGCTGCGATTCACACAGGCTCATCAAAATTGAACGACAGAAGATTGGAAAAATGTTTCCAGGTTTGATGAGTATTGATTTCTGCTGCCACATTCTGCCTTGTGTCAGCCACATTCTGCCTTGTGTCAACCTGAACCATTGACACAAGGCAGACACAAGGTGGAGATGGTGGTGTGCTATTTTCAGGCCCCAACTGAGGATCAGTTCAACACCACAGCCTGCCCGAGTGTTACAATTTTTAAATCCTGTCCACCCTGTTCACTCCTAATAAAAATCTTATCACAAAAATCAAAACTACTTTTGTAATCACTCAATTAAATAAAGAAATTTTTTAAAAAAACCTCTAGACTTCCCACTTCCTTTCAGTAGAATTACAAGTATACTCTGAAAACATTCACATTTAATGAACCATCAACTTACACAACAGATTAATAGCCTGAGATGTCTTAAGAAAAATAACAGCAATTACACAATGTCTTTTTTCTCCCCACATTCACTCAGCCTGCTGTCATTACGAACATTACTGTCATAAATCAAAGCAGCGTGCCAGCATGGCGCTTTGCCTCACAGAACTGTGTGCTATGGTAGGTCATGGGTAATTTGAAAGTAAGACAACTGCAAAGCTAATAATCATTCAGACATCTGGCTCTGAGTATGTCAGCTTACATTTCTGACCAAAAGTCACATGAATCAGTCTTTTAAGCACTTCCAACACTGTTTTCTGGTGTAAATCACAGTGGACAGTCCAAAAATGTCATTTGCCTCTGCAATTTTTAAACAAAACCATCCAGTGAGTTGGATTATTTCCTATAGCCTGCCACACAGTACCAGTCAAAGGTTTACACACTGTCCATGTAAAGATTTGACTGGTACTGTATATTTGACACTTGTGTAGCAAACCACCATATCCATCACTCATTTGAAACATGTCAATCAGCGGCTTTCAGCCATCTATGCCTTTGGGTTCATCCTGAAAGCATAAAAACACACCCAGACAAGGACTACAGTTGAGTAATTCAGTTTTTATTGTTTAAAACGTTCTTTTTTTCTTAAATAGTTTTTCTTACACAGCAAAAAGCTTGCTTTTATTCTGAGAACAGGTGGTATAAGTTCTCTGAGGACTTCATCACTTTGGAGATTTTAGAACAGTGTCTCTTGGTTTCTAGCCCAATATGTGCTCTTTGTTCTTCTCTCAACTAAAACAATAAAATTATTCTATGGAGTTTTACCTGTGTTTGCCATTCATCTCACAATAAGTGGAAAATGTTTCAGTCCTATGTAGAAAATGACATATGGCGCACGTGAGTATGAGAATTTCTTTTCTTTTGATCTGTAGACCAGCACCAGAAACCCCAGACCCCAATAAGTTTCCACAGCAGCACCAAACCCTTTATGACTGCTAACCTTGCAAATGTCCTTTGCACAACCCAAGTGTTATCTTTTCTCGTAGTTAACCAATACAATACATTAACTGTAGTTACGGTAATGTTCACCAGGTCAGTACAGCTACTTTTTGTGTGGGCCTGGAGTTCACAAAGGTTTACATGTCAAGGAGCAGCACCCTGGGGTCCTCCACCACTGACTTGATCTTGCGCAGGAAAGTGACGGCCTCTCTTCCATCAATCAGACGATGATCGTATGTCAGGGCAACATACATCATGGGACGGATTTCCACCTAGATGGCACCACCAAAGAAAGTCAAGGCTTAATTTACCTGATAATATTTATTCTCAAAGTTTATTTTAATAAAGAAAATTGTAAAAAGACTTTGTTATGATGCTACACTTGTATTGCTGGGAGTTGAGTAGGCAAAACACCAACAATTGTTTTAGATTTGATGCACAAAGTTAATCAATCATCACATCATCAAGCATATGTTCAGAAGAAAAGTACACAATTTAAAAATAAGCTACAGTGACTGTTCTCCATCTAGCATTTCAATGTCTTATTTGTACTTTAGAGTTTAAATTTCATGCAAGTGAATGCTAGTGAGATACTGCACAAAGCTTAAAACCGGATTAATAAATGATAAACCAAGCTGCAGTTAATAAGACATTTCTCAAACCCAGCACATTTTCATCATGCATGAGCCTTTAGAATAATAATAATAATAATAATAATAATGAGAACACAAACCTTTCCACCCACTGCAACAGGTCTGTCAAAGATGCCATGCATGCCTAATATAGCAGATTGCGGTGGGTTGATTATAGGTGTGCCAAACAGGGACCCAAACACACCACCGTTGCTGATAGTGAAGGTCCCTCCATCCATGTCCTCAACAGCCAGCTCATTCTTACGGGCCTAAGAACACATAATTTAATTACAATGAAGACATCCAAAGATAAGAACTCTTTAAAAACCTGGGTAAAACAACAACGTCAACAAAACTACGATAAATTTCAAATGTCTCATAATCTTACCTTTTCTCCCAACAAATTAATGGCCTTCTCGATATCAGCAAAGTTCATTCCCTCTACATTTCTTATTACAGGAACCACCAAACCCTGAGAAAAAGTCACATGTGTCAGATTTCGGAAATGAGCCATTGAGCACTTACACCGAGCCCAACCATAAAATTCACTTGTCCTACCTTTGGTGTAGCCACAGCCACACTGATATCAACATAGTCCCTGTACACGATCTCTTTGGTTGTGTCATCAATTACTGAAAAGAGAACAAAAAGAATCTAACACTAAACAAATCTGTAGGAAGGTTTAAATTATGAATTACCACTAATGCATGCAACCAAAAGCTTCACTTCTTATGTACCATTTTCGTTTCCATGCAAGCAAAAAAAAAGTCATGGCAAGAAAAACCCACAGACAATTATAGATAGGGCAGAAATACAGACCACCCGTGCTTCACTGTGGTCTATCTAAATAGGTCAGGGTGGTCTGAAAGCAGTAAATAAGTTAGAGTTGGTTTTGTGGCTGGGCAATGAAAGATACTGAAACTTAAATCTTTTTCTTCACCACATACACTTGCCATGGACTTGATATCAAACATGCAAAGCAGTGGTGTGAAACTGACACCACTAAGTAAGGCTTCTCATTCTTTTGAGGTTGCTCTATACCGGCATTAACAGCAGGTTGGTCACCCAGAGCGTATGCAGCAGCCTTCACAAATGCAGACATGAAGCCCAACTTGATGTTATGCTTTTTCAGGAAAGCATCTTTGTGATTCTTCCTCATCTCTGAGATGTTGCTGCAGGAAAACAGAAAAATGTATGTATTAACTAAAAATTTGGGATGAAGTGGAGTTCAAGCCTGCAGGACACTCGGTTTGATGGAAGTCAATAGAGGAGGAAATTCTTAGTAGATCAGTGTAACAAGATTTGGGCATTTGAATACCCATTCACATGAAATATTAAAGAAAAGATGCGCTCACTGGCTCACGTGGCCATTTATGTGTTCTACTTAGAAATGACAGGCTGATCACAGCTGTGTTTTCTATAGCAGGTGAATCCTGCATGATACTTGACTTTTTTTTTAAAGTTAGTTAATGGTTTTCTGACGATTTAACTGGTGTTTCATAGCAGAAAAATCATGGCTGATGCTAGTAAGGCATACTAAAGCTACAGATAGAATTTGTGATTAATTATGGTGTGATTAAACAGAAGAAAAAAAAGACTAGCTGACTTCAAAAAGAAAGAAAACATTCAAAAAAAGGATCAAAATCGAGCACATTTAAAAGGGACGAGGTTCAACATTGTCTTTGCAAATTTTTCATAAAAACTTAAAAGCCATTTAAAACAATAATTATTTTTTAAATAATATAATTTTAATAGTTTGTTTAGTTTGGTTCATGTTAGCAGCGATAGCACCATCTTTGCAGGATAGCGTCTGCATGCCTGTGCACAACACATTTAAGGATTCCTAATGTTGAGCGGTTACATCCCAGTTAACTCTTACAGAGAGTTCATTTACTAGATCAAAGTAATGCAGAACCACTCTGGTTAGAGGGCTGCTCCTGGTCTTACTTGACTGTCTACAATTTCCTGTCACAGAGAGGAACGGGCCTGTGGCAGGTAGCTACATAACATCTTCAAAACAACAGTTAACCAGTTTTGAGCTTTAATAAAATATGAAAAATATGTTAACTGTAATTTCCCCATTGCAGGACTAATAAAGATATTCATTCATTCAAAATACACTTGTTGGATAAACCAACAAGTATCTCGTGATACTTTTTAAGTTTTTTTAAATGTTGTAACCACTGTATATTTTGAAGATTAACATATTGCTTTTTGATGGCTATAAAAGAATGTTGGTGGAGATAATAGTGAAAAAAAAGCTTTTGGTCTGCTAATTGTTTCACTATTGGTCATTTTTCCTCTTGTATCTCTCTTTTAATTGTTTGTTTTCCTGTATCTAACCCTGTTGAAGCTCTAGGGTTTCTCCGCTAACATAATTAGCCCCTCCCAAGACACAGACTCTCCGAGAAAGGAGAGAAGAAGCGATAAAAATCTTCACTTTCTAGGGCCTGTAAATCTTATTGGGCTGTCATAAAAGCCCATATCGGTTGAGGCAGCTCTTCCACTCAGAGCGCAGGTCTCTGTGGGCCCCTGCAGATGCTCCAGCCTCCTGTTCTGACTAGCTTCTTCGGCTCCAGATGAGCCCTAGCCTGGGAAGTCCTCCTCCAGACTGTCGATGTCAATCTAATTAGGATACATAGAAAACCCTGAATAGCTGAAAGCTGACACCACACATTTGTGGGGAAAAGAAATCCTCAAAGTGTCCTCTTCAGCACAGGGGGCAAGTGCAGACAATAACATTTCCTTGTAAATTAATAAAACCTGTTTTAACAATTCTTATCTTCGTTTTAGATGGAATTATGACCAAATATTTACATTCCAGTGTTTAAAAGGATATTGGGTTTCAAAAAGCTTTTCCTATTGGGCAGATTCCAATCTATAACCATTTGTGAAAGTGTTGCTTTGGCTTTTAACACTGACACAGTATGTATACGACATATACAAAATACCACAAACAAATGCATGCTTACCCATGTATAAATATTTGACAGAGTTGGGCTCATAAACTTTATTAAATCTATCTTTTTACTTCATAATTTTCTATTTATGTGTGTTCACATAACAAGAAACATTTCATACTGATTCTCTAAAATAGCACAGAGGGTTTTAAGGTCAGTTAATTTAGAATTTCCTACCTCATGTCGACCTCATTAAATGTAGTCAACATAGCGCAGGTGTTTTGGGCTTCCTTCAGTCTCTGGGCGATTCTCAGCCTCATGCGGTTCATCTTAACCTACAAAACACGGACAAACACACCCACACACAGAATTATTACATTAAACAAATCTGAAAGTTATCATATACACCTAAATGTCGTGTTATGCACTTTACCCTGCTTTCTGTCCTGGCTGCTTTGGCCCCTCCCTCTGCTTGTGCAACTGGTGCAGTTGGAGCAGCAGTGGGCTTGATGGCTGAAACTGTGAGAATTGATGAGGCAAAAGGATGTCAGTATCTCTACAAATGCTGAAAGCTGCTGCCTAAGCTGGAGGTCAAGAACGCAGCTGTGAAGCGGAACAGTTCTCACATGACACAGACCGTCTGTCTGATGACAACTAACCTGGTTTGCTGTCCATAGCATGTGCTGGCACAGGTGGCACAGGGGGCATGGATGTGGGAATGGAGCCCACAGCTGATGGGGGAGGGGGTGGAGGGACAGCAGAAGGTGGTGGAGGAGCTGCAGCAGCCGGAGCTTCGGCTTTTGAAGTCTCTGCAGCTTTGGGAGCACCAGCTAAAAGATCGAGATATGAACAGTTATGACAACCCAGTCTTAAGAGTGTGTTTAATCCTGTTTTTTCATGAACATTTTAATTCTACACACCTCCTTTTCTAAGCTTAAAAAGTGGAGTTCCTCCTTCAACCTTCCCTCCGTCTGGGACCAAAAGCTCTTCAATTACCCCAGAAGCAGGAGAAGGAACCTGCACTGATGTCTAATAAGCATGGAAATGCAGTAACAATTAAAAAATAAAGCTCACAAGTTTAAAACAGAAATATACAAAGTTTCAGGATATTAACAGAATACCACACAGTCTACCTTTAAGACCTGGCATGTGCCAGACTAAAGCAAGTGTAATGAAAAGCAAACATACTGATTAAACACAATTTCACCTTTTGATACGATTATATAATTTCATATTGTAGAGCGAAGAACAAAACAGATTTAGGGATAGGATATTTTTCCAAAGCCCGACAATGACCATAAATAAACACATTGAATTATTTTAACATTTACTTAGTTTTACCTTATCGGTCTCAATTTCACACACCACCTCATCCTCAGAGACAGTGTCTCCAACAGCTGTAAAGAGAATATGTTTTAGCATCCATGCTAAAGTAGAAACAACTAGTTAATGTTTAGTAATTAAAAGTGTTACCTTTCTCCCACCTCACATCCCCCTCTGTGACAGATTCCGCAAATGCAGGGGTTTTAACTGTGACGACTTCATTTCCTGCAGGGCAAAGACAAATAAAAGGAAATTCATTTCTATAATTTCTGAAAGAGAATTAGTGGGATTTTTTCTTTTTTTAACAAAAATCCAATACTGGGGCACTGGTTTATCTTACTGGGTTTAGCAGACAACCCCATATACTGTAATGCTAATGCAGAGCCCCAGGTTCAAATCTTCCCTGAGGCCATTTACTGCACACATTCCCCAGTTTGCTCTCCCCAACTGTTCTTCCCGATGTCCTAACTAGGGTTGCAGCGGTAACCGGTTTCACGGTATAACATGGTATTAAAATGCATGGTTATCATACCATGGATGTTTGCTTATTACAAGTAATAAGGGAAAAAGGGAAGCCAGCGGAGAATTTCAAACACGGATGCACAGCTCTGCACTGTCTCGGCTGCGTATTGGTCAGCGGCGCTGCTCTCAAGCACACAGTGGTGAAAATGGCGACAGATTTAACCTGTCTCCATCCACTTAAAAAAACCCACTAAACTAAAATCGGCAGTGCGGAACTACTTTGGATACGCACCAAACATACGTGAGGATGGTATCCCTAACCACCAGCAAAACTGCTGAGTCTTCTGAACTATAGAAACGCCGGTGCCCGTGCCCAAGAAGCGCAGCAGTTTTGCTGGTGGTTAGGGATACCATCCTCACGTATGTT
>VUQK01018062.1:4495-23326 GCA_015106715.1 Bujurquina vittata | reverse complement strand
TTTTTTTTTTTTTTTCGAGTGAGATTGACTGGACTATCTTTGCTTTCATGTGGCCACGCCCCAGCTCAGCTTGACTCCCATCGCATCGGCTCTCCTTCACTCTCGCTTTCCAACTCGCAGTCTGCGCGGGCCACCAGCTCGACACCAGCGACGCAGCGCAACAGGTAAGGTCCCATCACCGCCGCGAACAAGTGTGAAAATGCATGTCTGCCTGCAGCTCACTTTGTTTCAAAAGTCAATAGTTCATTTTTCCCCCCGTGAAAGAGATCTTAATAATAATCACACACTCACAGTACAGCTAATAAATGTATGTTTGTCTTAATTGGAGGTCTTTATCGACTAATTAAGTGTTCGCTTACTGTTTAGAGAATCTTTCCTGTCTCATAAATGTTTTCTTGTGGGTGTTACAGATAAAGCCGTCTGTACCCTAACCTATTATATATTTATCTAGATTAAATTTAACATATAAAAATTTATTTCAACCGCAAAATGCAAGTTCTATTTTTACGCACTACGCATCAGCGAAATCAGCGTTTGTCCACAAATCATTTGGTTTGCGGCCACGTATATTGTAGAAAGTGAAAAAAACTGTAATGAGTAAAGGAAATGTTGAAGTTATTCCCAGACTTTGTTTGTGCGTAAATTAAGTCTCTCTCTCTCTCTTTTTTGCCACATTGTGCTGAACACTTTCTTCATATTGAAAAGCAAGAAACAGACACAAGTGGTGCATGTAAAGTTCAACCTGCTCTCTTTCAAAACTATTAATTCGGTTTCTATGCATGTTTATATATATTTTTTATTAATTCGATTAATTTGTGCTTCAGCACAAAGCATTTTGTAACAAACTGCATGTGAATAAAGGCAGTGATCATCAATGCGCCTGTTTTCATGCGCATTGATGATCTTTCTTAGTTCTTGGGATGAACTTGTGAGGAAAGGGACATTTTCAGAGTAGTTTCTCCTGTGAATAACGTATAGACGGGCTCTTTGTTTTGCACAGTCCTTTACTCTCGTGACCTGACTATAACCTTTCATTGTTATATCACAGTTCTTTTCAACCTTTGTGTCAACATTTATCACAATCAAAAACTGAAAGGATATAATTTAAGCTTATGTAAGCTCAGCATTTATGAATTTTTGATTTTTTTTTCTGAACTGAAGATCTTTAAAATAGCATCGGTTTCCTTGTTTTTCTATTAGATTAATAGTAATATATTTTACATTTTACAGTCACAATTTTAATTTCAAGTTTTAAACAAAATCACAGCATTGTATGCTATGCACTTTCCATTTACCTACTTTCTTCACACATTAATATACTCTTTTGTCTGCTATTGAAACACGAATCAATAAATCAAAACTCCACAACATAACTATGAATGTTTATTTTCCCACCGTCCAGCAAATAGGCATTTGGTAAGCATTTTTTATAAACATTGTAAGGTAATATATAAAAGGCACTCACAGGAATTAATTTAATTAATTTAATTTTAATAATAAAGAGCTGTGCGTTTTTATCATTTGAAAGTGACAGATTTTTATTATTTATTATCTGAACTGTGCTCTGAATTTCTGTCTTTTCAGATTCTTGTATATCACGTATCTTATTCATCAGTGTGTGTGTAAAGCCCTGTAATGACCATGAACCTCAGTCTTTCTGAGCAAAGCATGCACAGCTCGAGTGAAGGCTGCCCAGAGGATGACAAACCTGATGTCATGCTGCCGTGCTTCCACAGAAACATGTACGACGAGTCTCTGGCCTCATACTCAAACGGATCCATCATTTCTCAACTCCTCCGCAAGACAATCCACAACAAGAGGGCACTAGATGAAAGCCCTTTCTACCTCTCCAGCTCCACTGCTGCTGACTGCGGCCAGGAGGACCAGAGCAGTGTCTCCTCAAAGGACAGCACAGTCGAAGCTGCATCCCCCAGTTGTCATGCCCCTACGGGAGGCAGCCCAGAAGGAGAGCATTCTATGTCTGATCATCTGCAGGCCAAGAGGGCCAGAGTGGAGAACATTATCAGAGTCATGGTTGGCTCGCCCAACAGCAGGCAGCTTGGAGACAGTGAGAGGTCTGAATCAGACGCAAGAGACACCAGAGAGGCCAGAGAAGCATACAGGGAGAACAAACGTAAACAGAGGTTGCCTCAGCATCAGGAACACAGTGCCGCAGGGCAGGTGAGCAGAAAACCTGGAAGCAGCAATAGCGATAACTGCAACACCAAGGACGAGGAGTGCCACAAGTTGAAAGAACAGCTCCACAGCATGCAACGGCTCCTGCGTCAGCTCCAGGAAAAGTTCCTTCAGGTTTACAATCAGGAAGAACCTGAATATGACAGAGATGAGACGGAAGCTGGTGTTGAGCATGACATCCTGGGAGAAAGTGCAGAGTCGCATTACATGAGCACTGAAGATGATTTTGAGAGGAAAACTAACAGGGTGGCTGCAGAGTGTAAGGACCGAATGAAAGTAGCTGATTACCTGGTACAACAAAGAGAAAATCAGAATCTACAGGAGACTCTGAAGCAGGAGCTCACCAGGGCTGTTAATGATTGTGTGGACAGGGTGTTCAAGAATGCGCCCTCCAAAGGCCTGGACCTGTCCCCTCAGCAGCATATTTGCTCATCACCAGAGATGCATATTAGCACAAGTGCAGATAGGAAGAGCCAGCAAGCCAGCTCTGCCCTTGACCAGTCCCAGGCTGAGGGAGCTGGAATAAAATCCCGGTCATTAGAGTACTATGAAAGCACTGAGGCTCATAGCCCACAGGACCAGACAGAGGCGCTGTCACTGGTAGTGCGGAAGCCTGCGGTGCCACCTATGAGTTCAGCCACTCCTACAGTGAAGAGGCCCTACCCTGTGCACCAGACACCATTTCAGTTCAGTTACAGCACCCCTCTGCATGACAGCCACATCCTCGAACACCTTCTCAAGTACGGGCCCCATTCCAACTTTGGGGGTCTCCCTTGCCTGCCCCCGTCAATGGACAGAACCTCCCCAGACTCGGTCGACCTACCCTGGGACACCATCGCTATGAGATCCAAGGTCACATCCAGCCACCTCGGCCATCACCCTCGTCCCTCCTCCCTGGGGGGGGTGACAGTTGACAGTCTGTGTCTGCCTCACGTCAAGATCGAGTGCGGTGAACTGCAGAGCATGGCTGAAAGAAACCCGTATATGTCTCTAAACATATCCTTTCACGTGATAACAGCTGAGTCAGAGTGCTCTTTGTGTTTTCTTGATTCAGGATAAAGAACTCCGAATATCATCTGTAGCTATAATCATATTCATTGTTAATATCATGGTATGTTAGCAGTTAATATTTAACACATGTAGGTTTAAAGTATAGTCAAAAAATATATTTCTGCACAGATGGACAAAATTTGAAGTGAAAACTTGAATCTTACAGAACAGATTGTGTTTGATAATTTCTTATAAAGACCACATTTACCTTTTCTTTTATACAAACTGCGCATATTTCAGCTCTCCCATCTGAACAATGGTCGGTTGAGGCTCATTGCAGCATGAGCAGTTCCAGTAACAAACTTCAAGGAGAATTTTTTCTTTGATCTCACTAACCCCATAGAAAATTATAGCATCTTCTTTAATCTGAGCAGAGTAATGACTTTAAGTCTAGAAAAAGACAAATAAAAAGGAATACAAGGCTTTGATAAGAATTGCCAGGAACAAAAGCCAATTTTTCAAAGGCAGAGAAAGCATCGGTTTCTGTTTCAGGAAGCGTGGTTTTTTCAGACTTGAAAAGGTGCAGGATCTATTTCTCCATCATCAGAGTGATAGGGGTGCATCTAAAAGGTCACATCTGAGTGCTGGTGGAAACCACAAGTGCTTCCAAACCATAACACTTGAGCTCTTGTCTTGAGCATTTGTTGTTGGATACCTTTGTCAGAATGTACATGATTGAAATTGAGTGTAAGATAGCAGTATTTGTACCTCATAGGAACTCAAAGAAAATCAAGTTGTTTTTTTTCCTTAGGGGAAAAAAAGGGCTTTGTTTGAAATTTTTCAAATTTTTTGCTCATCAGTATCCTGAATTGATACTATTGAAATAGTAACAGTAACACCATTCTTTTCCTAAGACAAGAGGGAATCATTTATTTAATCCTGCTCATTAACAAAGTGTTGTCGTAAGGCATTAGAGATGAGTACTGTGTGGCTCCTGTCAGGAGCTGCTTTATCTTTACAGTGTAAAGAGCTCTGCTTCTCTTTGAACAATACCACATCAATCTTTTATCAAACTTCCATATTTCAAAGGTAGGATTCCCTAATAAATGTTTAGTGTGGTGACCTGATAAGGAAATATTATGACCAAAGGCGAGATGGTGGACTACAGAGGAAATGATCCAGAGCACCTTTATTGCCAAAGGGGGGGGGGGGGCTAGAAAAGAATTTCATTTATTAATTATAAATGCCTTAATTAAAGGAAATGTTGTAATGTGCAGTATTTTTTTACTGTTAAATTGTTTAAAGTTTTAAAGAATTCAATTATTTCAAATAGAATTTTAAGTACAACCCGAGAAGTTGTTGAGATTACACTTTTGCCATTTTCGCAGGTTTTTACAGAATAAAAAAAACACACCACACAGCAGCATATGCCGTCTTTAAATCAACTCAGTTACGTCAGAAAATCGTCTCCTTTTTTCAAAACATTTCACAACAAGCTGTCTTAACTGCCAGGCATGAAGTGCTTCACTCCCTAATTAAAAATCCCTAATCTAATTCGCGATTCTGTTTTGCCAATAAGCACATGTTAGGGTCATTATTGACTCGCTAGTTAATGCCGAGCTGTTCTTTAGTGAAATTCAATTTAGCAGAAGATCGAGGCAACACAATACTCTGCTGTCCTATCACTTTGCGCAGTGCTGCGCGCTGCGTTTCTCAGTTTTTTTTTCTTAACATTAACGTGAACATCCAGGAGGGTCTCACCCCGAGCCATCTGAAGAAGGCGAAGCTCATGTTCTTCTACACCCGCTACCCCAGCTCCAATGTGCTGAAAACCTTCTTCCCCGATGTCAAGGTAAGTTTTGTTATAAACATATACATAAAACTTCTTATCTTAACATGTCAAACAATTTATAGAAGGGTTGCCCTTTGTTTAACTTCCTGGTATCTACTTGTCAGTGTGTGTTTGGGACAGAAACAATCAGCAGTGTGTTGGAGGAGAGCAACAAAAACGCAGAGGGCTTAAATAACAAAGGCACTGAGCTGCTAGTATGTCCTGGGGGCAGAGGGAGATACAGGGGCATTCTCTCTTTTAAAAAAAGTCACTCCAGTCAGCAAATGGACTGACAAAGGACTCTGTAGGCAAGGCATTGCTATTGAGTGTCAACAGAGAGTTGGTATTAGAGACTTACGCGGTGGCAACTAGGCTGCGGTGAGCTCGTCCTAAACACAACATCCTGTGTGCTTTGGCTGTGGTCTCGTCATCTTTTGGTCTTTTCTCTTATCTTCTTCTTTCTGTTAACATTTTTCTTTTAGCCTATATGTATCTCTGCTTCCTTCTTTTTTTTCCTCACAAGCTCGTACTTCCTCTCAACTTTCTCTTCCGTCTCCTCTCCTATCTTGTCTCCCGGATCTCTGAGCTAGTGCGGGCCCCATGCCTCTCTATCTGCTCTGACCCCTGGGGTCAGGGGGGAGGATGCTGTTGCTGCAGCCCTGCAAACATCTCCTCCTTGCTTACAATCCGGTGGTGGGAAGTGGCACTGAACAAAAGAGCGCCTAATCCCAATGTCTGATTCCATCCTATCAGCCCGAGTCAATGAGAGGGAAGCTTCCTTCTCACCCACCACACCAGAGAGAAGAAGCGTCTTTGATGCCTGCCCAGCCCTTAGGCATTTTTTTCCTGTCTTTCTGGCTGACAAGATAGAAAAACAGGACTAATGTCAAGACTGAGTTTAGAAATACAAAGCCCTGACAGATGTTTTTTCATCCCGGACATTGGTGGGAAAAGATTGGAGCAATTAATGTTCCGTAGAGTGACAGACCATTAGGTGGCATTTTGCCCTACAGGTACTAAATTCATTTTTTTAGTCAATAATGAAAATGGTTGCTAATGCCAAAAGATCAGACTTTTTTAATTAAAAAGCATCAAGATTTGTTATTGAATTCTGTAATTGAATTCTGAAATAATATATTCCATTTCAAGAAATCTGCATTTATTTGTCTGCTGAGCAAGGAGGACAAAGGTCAGCAACAGCAAAACAGCACTTCTTAAACTGCTAGGGATTCACTGTCAATTCACTGCAGTTTCCTCTCAGTAGAGGGCCATCAGTTGCAGGGCAGTCTCTTGCTCTAAACTCCATGAAGTCAAATAGTATTTTCTCTCCCCTTCCAGTTCAATCGCTGCATCACCTCCCAGCTCATCAAGTGGTTCAGTAACTTTAGGGAGTTCTACTACATCCAGATGGAGAAGTTTGCCCGCCAGGCCATCGTTGACGGTGTCACAGATGTCAAAGACATCACAGTTAGCAGGGACTCAGAGCTTTTCCGGGCACTCAACATGCACTACAATAAAGCCAATGACTTTCACGTAAGTGTCACCTGTTAGTCACCCACCTTTTATTTTCCACATTGTATTGTTTGACGAATCTAGCTGATGCGTTTGCTTGGGAGGTATTATAGTCGGGAGTTGCTGCTCTCGTGCTGTGAACATGGACGTCTGTGTCATCAACAGTCTCATTCAGACTAAAACACAATCAGAGTTTTTAAAGTAAAAGTGTGTCAGCAGCATTTCCTAAACTTCTCATTTTAAGGGGTTTTAAAACATTGAAGGAGTGTGGATGCTAGGCATGAAGCAAAAATGTATGAATCTAATCAACACAATGTTCAGTGTGTCATTTATTGGGGTGATAATGTGATGGAACAGGCATTTCCTTGATGCTGTGCAGTTGTTTCCAAGAGGATAGTGAGCCAGGACAAGAAACATTTTTTAATTCTGCAGTTTGGTTTCTGTGACTCATTAAGCATAAAGAATATATCTACCTGACTTCATTTGTGATTTTAGCTGGTTTTTATTTCAACTTTTGGTCGAGATGGATGTTCCCCCTTGTTTACAGATATGCTAAGCTAAGCAGACAGATGTGAGAGTAGTGTAAATCTTCTCACCATACTCTCCACCAAAATGTGTTTTTCCCAACACGTCAAACAATCAGTTTTAAATGGCGGGGCTGACACATTATTTACCGCCTACATTAGTAACCACGTCAGACCTCCAGCATGTGGCGGTGGTCATGTATGTCTGTGTGCTGACCTGTGTGTCACGCTGCACCTGTGGCTGGACAGCCTTTACAGCCATTATCTAAACTCCAGAGTGATGCTTTATCAAACTGTGGGAAGAGGAAGCCGCAAAATCCCACTAAAACAACTCGGGATTAGAGGACCAGTACGCCTGAGTGAGACAGAGATTGCTACTGATGCGGAATGCTGAGAAAGACGCTGTGGATTCCGAGGGAGAAGGCCGTTTGGTGGGAAAGGGATGGGACCGTTTTCTTTACCTTGGGACCAAGACATTCCTTTCCCAGGGATGCTTTTGTGTGAGGAGATGAGGGGAAAGAAAAATAACTTATGCCAACAACTGTTGTGCTAACTGGACAGTGGATGGGAAACAAGTGCTGCACGGCAGGATAGTTTCCTCCCAGCATCCCTTGCACCCAGCCTTTACTTGTTGATGTCTTTTTATGGATCCCATCACTCCCATATTACCTCTTATCCACTACAAATCTTTGCTCAACCACAATTATCTTTATGCATCTAAAGGTTTATACAAGAGAAAATCCGCTTCTTGCCATATTCCGATTAATATTCTTAACTAAGGCTTTGTTATAGGAAGCTGGGGAGAATCCCTGGGAAGAAGGCTTACCTGTAATTAGTTAAGGTTCAAGAAAACATGAAAAGCTAATCAAAGAGGCCCCTAATTGAAAGTTAATTATTGCAGCATTGCATTTATTGTATATGTGCAGAGAACAAAGAGATGAGCTCCCTTTCATCAGTTTGAGTGTTTGAAGACTTGCACTGCAGTTCTCAATTTTATATTTTTGACTTTGAGAAAACTGAGGACAGATGGTTCGGCCCATCTGAAACTGAAATATTTGAAATATGATTTCGACTAAATTCACTAATTCACTTTCTTTTGCTTTTCCAGGTGCCCGATAGGTTTCTTGAGGTTGCCGAAATTACCTTGCACGAGTTTTACAACGCTATTTCCGCAGCTAAAGATTCAGATCCCTCTTGGAAAAAAGCCATATACAAGGTAATCTGTAAACTGGACAGCGACGTCCCGGAGGAGTTCAAGACATCTTCTTACTTATAAACTGAAGTGGAGAAACTGTGCAGGTGAAGGAATAGGTGATTTTTTGAAAATTAGTCATCTGCCAGTGCTGATATCATAATTTATTGTAGTGTATTTTAGTGAGGTGAACTGTAGATTAAATTTGTACAAACCCATTCCCCACACAATTTCAAGAGTTAGAAATCTATTGTCTGAAAACAACACATAGCAATGCACTCGTGGAGTTTTGTAGTGTTCACTCATATAATCTGAGAGTTTTTGAGTTTGTAGGTGTGTAAAAAAAATAAAGGTTTACAAATGTGTATTCATTCATAGTGTAGCCAGAGTTTGGGACTCATTCAATATGTCAGTATTAGTTTGGTTTTAAATCTCTTTCTTTCATCGCTCTGCCTGTCGTCTAACTGTATATTCACCTGCTGTATGTTGCATATTGTATTATAATTATGCTGTAAACTACTAGCTTGACAGAATGCACGTGAAAATAATGCAAGTGTTGTGTTTTTTTATGAACATGTGTAAAGCTATGACTCATCATGTAAAGAACAATCATTTTCAGATGTTTCAGTGACAGACATTGTACTGGATGATGATAAAAATTAAAGATGCACTAAATTATAATGTAAACTAGTGTGTTGTATGTTTTTTAAAAAAAAATAATTTTACAATTATCATTATATGAGCATATTTTAATTATTAAAAGACATGAGAAGCAGCAGGTACATGCTTTATTTTGGGTTGTAAATGTTTAACTCGCCCGTGAAAACACTGTTGCCCAGTACTGAGCCCCTAAGGTGCCTCTAATCCATGTCCAACAGCCAGCTGTTAAATGCGCCCCAAACTATGCTGTTCACATTGTTCACCAGAGCCAATTCAAGTCAACTTTCTAAGGCCTGCATTCATTGTGTGGCCCGTGCGGATGCGGACAACTGCCATGTCTTAAAAACAGCCACAATGCATTCCCTCCTAATGACTAATGCCCGAGGTGACCTCATATCACAGTTGTGCCACCAAAGCAAAATTCCACAAACCCGTTGACTCTTTCTTCCAGGCATCCACTCCGAGCAAGCTGATCACAAACACACATGCAAGTTTGGTGATGTCACAAAAATCACAGATGGGCCCCTCTTGATGCCCACGGCTTCAATAAACACACAGCAGCGACTGAAGATTGTCAATACTATTATTCAATATTTGCAGGTAATTTTATGACTTAAAACTATTAGCAAAAGGCTGCAAAATGCATTTAAGATTCAAAAGGTGGGCTGCACCGTGCATAACAGCCTGAAAGTAGAAGCTGAGTGTTTCTCTTCAGTGTGCGAGATTCAAATGTCAGTGCCCAAAACCAAACATTTAATTGGAAAACCTGTTAGGCACCCAAGCACCAATTACATCAGAAATGATAACATTAAGGAAATTAAAACATTAGTTGGATTGGTTGATGACAAAGACTGGAGACAATAAACCTCACTAATCTTTTAATAGACATTTCTTTTCAATTAGATCAGTCTTCTTCAGTAAATTGATTTACATTCTCAACTCAATTAAAATGCCTCTGATTGGACCAAAGTGCTTTGCTCAAATTAATTTGTTGTGTGACATTTTCTGAACAAGACTTGGTCACCTCTGAAATAATGAAAGAAAACAAAGAAAATACCTTCAGTTGTTTGACTGCCTCCGGCTGACGAGGCTTCAACTTAAACAGGCGCGATATGAAATTATGTTCGGTATTAGAGACTCTCAGATAAAACGAGGCGCTTTGTAATGAAGATGAAATGGAAAGTAAAAGGCAGGGGGTGTGATCAAATTAAAAGAAAAACACAGTTTGAGTCGATGCTTTGTGTGTTTGGATTAAACCTCCTGGAAACTCTCGGTAATATGATGTTGCTATTCAGTATAAAGAAAATCAGAGCCAGCCGCTTCCTGCAGCGCGATTCATCTATTCACAGAAGGGTAACAGCATCATCTAGTGATTGTCTGCTGCAACACACACACATATCTCAGCTTGACTCGAACTTGACTGATTCAACCCTGACATGATGTTTTTTGATGCGTACAATGTACATAAATGCATTTTTACATTCCAGCCAATTGCTAGAAACAAGTGCTGAACTTTAGAAATTGAATTTTCTCTGCAAATATTATATCGTTGTATTAAACGTGTAGCATCGGATTGTGTCGTGCACACAATCCTCCACACAGGGGTGCACTCGTCACTGTACAGAATCTGAGAGGATGCCAGGAGAATCAGGACAGCAGGAACCTGACCCTGTGAAATATTGGAGGAAACGTTTTGCCATAACGTTTTTTTTTCCTCTGCAAAAGGTTGTCTGGATGCTGGGGGAGCATTTGCACACTCAGTACGTGTGGTGTAAAATTTTAGGAAAAAAGATCTGGTCTTCTTAGCAGGGTCCTGGAAAGACAAAGGCAGGATCAAAGACCCCTGAGCTAGAAACAACAGGAGCTGTGGGACTGGGGGCACTGGGAGAGTCCCTCTGTTTAATCTCCTGCTCATGGATAGGGGCTTTTTGGCAAGCTCACTCTGGGAGGGCCCTCGGAGCAAAAGGGAGTGCAACTTGAGAATGGAAGCCGCTGACTTTAGGCTGCCCTTCAGACAACCACTTCTTGGTGTAGTTTGGTGTGATCACCAGTAAATCTTTATTAATTTTAATTGGAGCCCCCATTTAAAAGAGCAATTAAAGCGGATTAATCGAGCCCATCCCGTATAATGTCTTCTGTTAATTAGTTTGTCAGCACTGTTTTAATATCGCTTAATGACTTCATATTTCAGGGATGACATTAAAGGGATGCTGAAGGAAAAGAAATGGCCTTATCACAATGCACTGCTTTAATGGGAGATGTCCCCCCGCCAGCGGGCAAGGTCAGGCCTAGGGCCCGCTGGGGCGAAAGAGGCTTTGGGGTCCCACCAAGAAAGCCACCTCCAGGGATCCACTGCCTCACACACACTGCCTGCCGCACAGCAAGTGCTGTACATACAGTCTCCCTCCCTGACTCATACAGACAGTTGGGGAAAAGAGGAGACTTTGGCTGTTAGGGCGTAATTTTCTTGCTACCATCACAGTTTTTAAGTAGTCTGTTATGAAGAGAGACAGGGACGAGATGATGATGATAAAACTACAAACTCCCAAAAGAAGTCAAGACTCCCAAAATATTGAATTTTGAATAAGTTTCCCTGCAGGCGAACAAGCCACCAGGCTGCCTCTTCCTATTCAAATCATTAGAGCTCCTTTATCTCCATTCCAACAATGACTGATGTGCATAGCAGTATAGCTCACAAAGTTGGTACTTTTGAGCTGAGAAGGATATACAGGCATGTGATAGGTGAGCAAGGGGAGTGAGGAGCCTTAAATGAAAAATGTGAAAATGCTTTGGAACAACAAAAACATACATCAAATATGGCACGTCTTTAAAGTACCTTGGTCATTTTAGTGCTGTTGTTTAATAACATGTACACCATATTCCTTTGCAAAGGGCCAGATGTTTGACAGGAGTATTAAGAAACTGATCATGCTTTTATAGTCCTGGTTCTCTTTTTGATTACTGTACCCCTGCCTTACATAGTTCCTGTACATTACCCCGTAATGCCTCCTTCACAATGACACCAAGCCAAAGGTGGCCAGGCAGCAAGAGGTTTATAAAAAATCAACAGCACATCTTCCTTATTGCAGCAATGGCTGCTGTGCATCCCTGCTAATTTGAGTGTTCCCTCGCACCTCCACTCTCCTCAGCAGATTCATAAATCTCATTCCCATTATCCCGCTAATTAGCCGGGATTACAGGAGCATGTAATGCCCCCGCTTCCCAATAGATTGATTGGAGGATGGTCTCTTTGTTTTGAAATCACTTCCTGATTGATGTACAGAGCCCTAGTTTGCAATTGTAATGGCCCAGATGTTAACAATCAAATGTGTTTCCGCTCCAGGAAGTAACAGTCTGTCATGGAAGAGGAGCCAGTCGAGCGTGTAACGACACATCACAGGAGTGTGGGGATGGAGGGACTGCAGAGAAGGGGATGGAGGCATGAAGAGGGGGGTGGGTACTGGAGCCCTGGCTTGAATTGCTGCTGAGAGAGGGCATAATGATGCCCGTAGTACCATCTAAAATGCAAGTTCTGTGTTGGGGTGTCTCTTCGAAGAGAGTATTGGATAGACTGGCCTTTGTGGTGTTTCAGTGGTGTTTTTCTGCTCTACAGATCTGCACATGTCTGATCATTATAACTGAATTTTTAGACGTAGCTTTAACTAGTTTTTTTTTGTTTGTTTGTTTGGAAAAGATACAGATTCCTAAAACTCCATCACAGCATCACTGCTTAAAGATGTTATCAGTGCAAGATTCCAGTCTTCCCCCCCATCAAGGCGGTCCACTTTGCACACAGTAGAGGGCACTCTTGTCTAATCAAACTGAATCCTCTGCTTTTTCCTCATTCCCTTTTTCTTACCCTTCACCAATAAATCACTTTCTCGGATAGTTAATGGATATAGAAGCAGATCATGAGTGAGCTATCTGTGGGGCGATAATTTAAGTGAAGATCCCCACACTGATTGCAGTGAAAGGTTATTTATTTCAACAATAATGCAGGACACAAAGGGGGAATCTGGGCGAGATTACCAGCTAGGGTATGCTAGAGTGCTCATCTCCAATGGAGCAGCGTGTAAATTGGGTTCACTTTCCCCAATGAAAATACAGACTGCAGTTTATTTCAACTTTATGCACATGGAAAGCTGTGCTTCCCTCTCAAGGGTGGCTGGGGACTTAGAGATGGCTGTGCATATGAGGGGAGGGTAGGTTTAGACCTTGAAAAATGCCCTTTTTGTCCCTGAGTCTCTGGAAGGCTAAACTACTGAGGTATGGTCCCCCATCCACCATTCCCACTGTCTTCTAATTAAAAAGCATGATGACAATAAGGAAATGGTTGAAAGGATGCTGGCCTGAATAACATACAGAATAAGCACAGACTCCTAAATGAGACTGAGGTAGACTGCATGCGTGTATCTGTCTTACTGCTCTTGTATTTGTGTGTGTATTGTGTACATATTGATGCTGGGCACTATTGATTGACTTTGTTGGTGGAAAAACTGCATGTGCACAAAAGCCAGCTTGGCACAGATACTCCAGCTTGCCCCTCATGCAGAAAAATGCATGATTAAGGCCCAAGTGACCTGTCTAAAAAGTCGTGGAGAGAGAAGAGGAAGTAGCTCCATATGCTGCCCCATGTGGTCACAACATCCAGAAAGTATGGCACAGCTCACTGTGTGGTTCTGCATTACATCTAACAGCCTGTAATCACTAGGTTCCATAAACAATGCCAGCGGTAAACAAATGCCACAGTAGAGCACAGCAACTTAAAAGCTGCAGTCCACACTGCTTTGTGTAGTTCAATATACAATACATACTTTTACATGTCTATCATGTTCCAGGCTTTCAACTATGTTGTCACCCAAGATATGCATCAGACATGGATCCAAAGCTGTGTGAGATATAACCATTGGGTAAAGGATTGGAGCCCTTGAGCACCATGATAAGCACTGTCACAGAGACATAACATATGTATCTATGCTATGCTTTGCTTAACGCTCCAGCAAGCTTTGGCTGGCTTCACCTGGGGTGGCAGGTGAATTCCCCTGTTGAGTACCAATTCCCAGGAGTGAAGGGATCAAAGCAGAATGTTTTAAGTGATGCAGGGAATAAGGGGGCATGAATAGCTAAAAGAGGTACATCTCTAGGACTCCGAGGTCTCCAGGGGGGATCTCAAACCGCAGATGGACTTACTGATCATCTGACTTCTTCCTCAGGGTGATGGAAACTAAGCAGCCGTTAGAATGCAGCCTTCTCTCCAGATGGGTGGATCACAGGTCAAATCGTCCCAGACAACTGACTGGGGACATTTGGGTGGCTGGTCCCAGGGGTACAGCATGGGACAAGAGGGAACCTGCCTGAGACTGGCAGCTGCAGCACTCCCTCCTGGCCTAACACACCCGAGGGTGTACCTGCTGCTCGACTTGTGCCCCAGTGGCATGTGACAAATGGTGACATGCTTCTGCTCCCTGCTTTGTTAGATCGGTGGCCCTGATTGAAAGCAAAGCAGCAGGCACCTCTCACACCCATATGTCTGCAGAGAATTGGAGAGAAAGGAACACAAGAGGGGGGCAGACTCATCTGCAGCTTTAGTGAACGCTCAGACAAATGAAAATAAAGCGATATCATTCCAGTGCATAAACGTATGCAATTTTCCGCAATAATGGGGTAGTGGAGATGAGCATATGCACTACCATCTTTTTATTTACATATGGATGAGTCCATTTTTGTTTTCATGCACACTACTCTCTTCATTAAAATGTGCAGCTCAAGTCATTCAAAGGGGGATCATATTTCATAGAGGAATGAGGAGAGTTCCAAAGGATTTTGAAGAAATAAAACAAGAAAGGAGACAACTGAGCCAGGCCTTCCACTGAAGTTCAGGCAGCCTTTATTAAAAGTGCAGCATGATTGATAACCTGTCAGTCACTGGAATAATCACGACCAATCCCGACTCTCACAGCCAGCTCAGCTTCCCGCCCTCATCCTTTATGCCCCTATCACCCCGAACACATCCACTTGCCATTGAAAACCTGTAATTGAATGAGTTTTTGTCATTATTGTGATTAATCATATTAATTTGAACTAATTAAGAGATGGTTCGAAGTTATGACAATTAGATTAATGAAATTAGTTTTAACTTTTTTCACCCAACCTAATAAAAAAAAAGGGAAAATCAGACCACGACTGTTATGAAACAGTTGGCAATCTGGATTTTGGGACTAATTGAATGTCTGATTTTATTAATGATGAAATTTGTAAAAGTCCTTGAGGGGGAAATTAACGCAGATTCAGCTGCTAAGAGAGGAAAATTAATTAAAATTCCTGGAGATATTCCTGTCATTAAAGGCACAGGCCCTGTTAACCCTGGTCCTACTGTGAATAGCTAGTGTATACACACGGGGGCTCGCCACAGTGACTGAAAGGAGACATATACGTATATATTTTTTAAAATATTTGCATAGTTAGGCACCCGTCTGCGTGAGAGAGTCATTACACTCCAAGTACATAATAATAGCACTAGATTTTAGGTATTTTTCAGGAATTACTTAAAACTAAAGTAACATCAGCTATAATTGTCTACTACTAAAATCGATGGTAAATTAGGAAACATTTAAATTGCAGCTTCCCATCTAAATCGGTCTTTGCTTAGATGTGAATTTTATTGCTTGCTTTACCACTCTGGTCTAAACTCAGTACCTTAAAAATACGGTAATGAATTGCTATGGAATTTTGTAAGGAAGCTGTATAAAGACATAAATCAAAATTTGACTTTGGTGTCTAAGACCAAATACCCACATAACCATGCTATAATAATCACCCTCAGCTAATTACCCTCACTGGATTTTTCATTTGCTATTTTTATCTTTGCTAACAGGCTAAACCAATAAGATAAACAGTACGAAAAATAGCAAAGGCTGACGCTAATCTGATGTCAGCAATTAGCTCAAAGTTCTTACTAGAGCAGCTAGCGCGACTGTAAACTTAGCCTTGTTTGTGTCTTTTTATATGGTTACTTTGTGACACATATTTCTGTCTGAAATTCTGAGATGACAAGTTGCACTTATTCAGAATGCAAACTGCAGTTCTGAGTTGCTTTATTTGCACAGACAATGGTTTATATGTCTGCAGATCGCAGAAAAAAATGTGACTGGCTTATTGCTGCATCAGCACTGTACATAGATTGAATTGTACCTCCTTTGACCCCTGAGTCTTAATTTTTAATATTTCAACAATTATAAGGCAAGGGTTATACGTCACTTTGCTTACTACTGTCAAATAGAAAAGTTAATTTCTGTGTGAGTCAAACTGCATTTTTTTTTTGGGTCCCTTCCAAGCAAACTCTGTCCCGTTGCTTGGCCAGAGCTTGTGATTGACACCCAGGTCAACCCCTGCCACTCTAGGTGCAGTGGGGGTCTGACACTTGTGTTGCATGGGCTCTCTGCGCTCCTTCAGCTCTGCATATTCACTAGCCTGTCTCCCTCTCTGCAGGCCAATTCATAATTAACAGCTGTTGGCTTGTCAAGAGTGGCCCTGGCCATGGCACACACACATATATTTATATTCACTGTGAAGACCCCCTTGCCATGGATGGATTTCAGAGGCCATGAACCCATCCTCTTTCCCTGAATGATGGACACTCACCTGAAAGCTCAAATACATACTCACTCAACCTGCTCTCAGCATCCCACCTCCTTCCTCCCTGTCTCTCTCTCTCTCTCTCTCCACTTCCTCATGCTTCCTTTCTCATCCAGCTTCCCTCTCTCTTATTCTCTCCCTCCTGCTCAGCGCCTTCTGCCACCATGTCAGGAACTTTTGCATTAAGTCCAGCTTGCCTGGCTTGTGAGAAGCCAATATGAAAATGAAGTGTGGCCATGGCTGGCCCTTTGCTGTGTGTGTTTGTCATACCTGTTTAGCTGAAGTTGAAATGTAAATATAGACCGCGGGAGATCTCAGCAGCGATAGGCTGCTTGAAATTCTAATAAACAAGTAGCTGTCCACCTGTAATAAATGATACCCATAAAAAAAGGGTGATTCCTTGAGCAGATAAAGATGAAAAGTAATTGTTTGTGCTCACACAAAATTAATCAGATCAAAACAGGGGCAATCATTTTAAAGAGACACCAGACCCATAAAAAAGGCAAAGCTGTGATAAAGTAGTGGCTATCAGGCATGCAGTCTGGAGGTTAGCATTACAATAATATGGAGGGCCAGTATTCATGTGGTTGGAGATAGGATTATTGCATATATTCTAAGAGGGGGAAATGTTTATGGTACATACGTATACAAGCAGAGGGTCACAAAGACATTCAAGGTACAAGGTCATGAACAATAGGGAGTTTTACTGCAAGGAGGATATAATTGTATTCAAACTGATGCCAATAAAGTACAAAATTAATACAAAACAGTTGACAAGAATAATATTTGGATCCCTTTTAATGTGATTAGAAATGACAATCTCGTTTTTTTACTATTGAGTGCTACCAATGAACAAAAATTGACGCATTACATAAATCATTGTAATGATTATTAAGGGCTGATAAGTTATAAGGTGAATTACAATCAATAATTTATCAAAGAATGGTGATATTTGTATATCAGAATTGTCACATTTATGTAAAAAGAAGCTTAATTTGAATGAGGCTTTTGACATGTTTGTTTTGTAATGGCTGCCATCACTTCTATTGAAACTACCACACTTGCAGTGCCAGCCAGGGGTGTTCCCCTTACCCAGATGCTATATTGATCAACACACACAGCTCGTGCCATCCGGTCTGAAGGCCCAGATATGATAGACCACCTGGAAAGGGAAGAGGCAATGCAAACATGATTATTTTCACAGCTTTGATATGCTAAACACACAAAAGCCCACTGCAGAAAAGGGGCCAATTTCTCAGTGTTTAGCAATACAAATGGTGAGGACATAGAGGAGCTCTGTTCAGCTCTTATGCACTGGCTGTGGTCCTATGCAATGTGTTTACCAGGGCAGTGGAGAGAGACCCTGATGCACACAAATAACATGGAGCTCAGTGCCCACTGGCCACCTTGGAGACCATCCATAATCTATTTCTGGCATGTGGACTGTTCATTTTGTACAATATTGTCTGTTTGCTACATTTCCCCCTGCCTTTTTCTTTTGCAAATCACAGTGTAATAACTAAATCTTCCTCCTCATGATGATGAGCTTTAGCTTGCGGGTCAATTTGCAATTTCCAGGGACAGCTTTTGAGCTTAGATGTACCTCAAAATAAATCACAGTTTCCCAGAACAATTCAGCCCTGTCAGCTGATGATGACCTACTTTTTTCTTTGCGTGCAAAGCTGCCAAACTAAAGTACAATGAACTCTGTGGGTGTCAAATAGAAGAGATCAACAAGTCTTCCATTTAGCAGCTGTCCTAATTGAGTGGGTGATGAGGCTAAGGTTCCTTGGGAGCCTATTGTATGCTTTGGCAAGTGTCTCTTTTAGTTAGAGGAAAAAGATTGCGTCTGAAAGTGAGGGAGCCGGCACCCGAAGGCAGCGCTTGTGTGAAACTCTTAACATCGACCAAATTCCCTGCTCTCTTTATTCTTGTCTGGCAGGTTGTAATGGAGTTAATTGTACAATAAAAGCTATTCTCTAAATCATTTCCTCTCTGTCCATACAAGATTGATCACGGAACCAATCCTTTCTACTGCTGTAATTTTCATATTTAATGAGCGTGACTCCAAAACTATTACACTAATTAGTCAAATCTCACATATCGGTAATGATGCTCGCAGTAATTAATATTGTATTTAATTAAAAAATGACCCATTTCAGTGGCTTGCATGCAGGCATTGCGGGTTGGTTTGCCTGCGGGTAGGAGGGGGGTGTTAGCGGGGGGTGTGCTGTTGGGCAGGGCAGTGGAGATATATAGAGAGCTTGAAGAGATGGGGAGAAATGTGTTGG
>VUQK01018060.1:0-17831 GCA_015106715.1 Bujurquina vittata | reverse complement strand
GTTATGGGAAAAAATTGCTTCAGAAAAAGTGGGGTGAGAGAGATTTTAAAAAAATAAAAAAGAGAAAAAAAAACTTCAGTGCTTTGACAAAAAAAAAAAAAGAAAAGAAAAAAAAGGAAATGAAATCAAATGAGAAATGTAGCGGTTCTGTGCATCCATCTGCTCATCTTGAATGCTTATCCAATTCAGGGACATGGGGAGGTAGCAGCACGTCCCAGCGAAACACCCCGGACAGGTCGCCAGTCTATCAAAGGGCCAGAAAGGTTCTATAAGTAAGATCTGGAACATTTCTATAGCCGCAAACAACTGCTGTAAGGCTCAATCACTCACATGGAAGAGCGAGTTCTTTATAATGGTTTGTTATGGTTCATTCAGTCGTGCACATAACGCTGCTCTGTCTGTGTCCACACCTGAGCAGTGTTGAGCTTCAGGTCATTCGTGTTATGTTTAAAAGAGCACCCAAATGGATGCTCAGAGACTGAAGTAAAATGAAACGCAAGCTTTATTATAAAGTTTATAAAAGAGTACAGAAGAGGCAACACAAAGGGTAAACCAGTCCAAGAAAAAAATTGCAGAAAAATAACAAAGCATAAAAACTAGGAATGTTGTAGACTCACACAAGGGAAAACAGGAACTGCCACAGACAATCAGACCAAGATAAAGAAAGGAGTATTTATACAGTAATGTGCAAAATTTTTGAGCCACCCGTCATTTCTCATTTCATACCTCTTCTTTCTCCCTGTGACAGGCTCAATCTGTACTTTTCAGAACATATTTTTTTTTCAAAGGTCCATCAACCCACTTCTAGCATGTTTTTTTTTTCACACATTGAAATCTGAGGCCACGTTTAAACACGAATAACTCGAAATAACCGGCTCTTCTTACCCAAAAACTGAATCAGGATATGTAATTTGGGACAGGTACATTAATGTCTAAGTATTGGCTGGTTAAAATATGAAAAAACTTCATGAAATTCTTAGAGAATGAACAAAAATTACTATTTTCATTCAAATTTCATGCTGTATTGAGCAAATAGAACAGATAGAACAGTTTGAGCCACAATGACTTAAAAAAGCATCCTATACATACTGTACATTTTGGGCAACATTATAAATGCAAATTATTGACAGAAGAGAAAGTCGGGTACTTAAACGCAGATGGCTAACCATTTAAAATGTCCATTTATGGTAAATTTTGATATTTTGTGCATAATGAGTGGTTTTTGATGTTGTTGTTGTTGATGCGATTCATAGCATTCATTGCAGCACTAAAATGCTGATGGTTATTCATTAGAATTTTTTGGCCTCCTGTAATTCAAACACAGGTCTGTGCCAAGAGCCGGGCTGACTGAAACGAGGGTAAGAGGCGCCAAATTCCATCAATTTCAAGTCTGCTAACAGAATGGACTTAGTCTAGATAGTCTGTAAGGCCTGGAATCTCTTTGCCTAATAGATTTAGAGAAAATTACAGTTCTTTCAATGTTGTAAATGAAATTTGAAAGTGTCTGAAATGGCACAGTGTGTTAATCCCTAAAATACTGCAGCCTCCTGTGGAAACACCCCCACCAGCCAGTATTAAACGTTAAATTACTGTTTTTCAAGCAGCAGAAGTAACAGAAACTGCTAAAGTGATAAACATTCAGGAAATACATAATTCTGATTAATCTAAAAGCGGATTTTAAAGAAATTGCAGCAATAACCACCTATGCATTTATTCACTGAGTCTGCATTACCCTTTTTAACAATGGATGTATTTTTATTTCACCCCCAATCTGATCATCTCAGTCCTTTCTTTGAACTGCATTTTGTAGCTAGTCAGATTTAAACCTGTGTATGCTGTTTGTACCTTGCTGACCAACAGCATTGCCTTTGGCTGTGAAGGTTTGAGGCGTCTTACTGTTTGTAGGGGTGCCAGTTATCATTCCTGGTTTCAAACCTTTAAAAGCATTTTCCTGGAGCTGGCTATGATAGTTGCATTACTGAATGGTAAAATTCACCTTCTGCTCCCCCAGAAGCGTTGCTCTTTCATGTTTTTTGCTTTTACTCCCAGAACAGGTTGCTTTCCCCTCACAGACGCAGGCAAAAAAATAAATAAAAAAAATACAGAGTTTGTGGCAGTGACAAAAAAAAGAAGCAGTGACAATGACCTAGAGAAAAAGAGAGAGAGAGAGA
Source organism: Bujurquina vittata (assembly GCA_015106715.1). Classification (NCBI taxonomy): domain Eukaryota; kingdom Metazoa; phylum Chordata; class Actinopteri; order Cichliformes; family Cichlidae; genus Bujurquina; species Bujurquina vittata. Next base: position 15,660 of record VUQK01018060.1, on the reverse strand, counting down.
AAGAACTGACAAGCTGACAGAGTTTGGGCTTCTGGGGTGAATCATTAGACTGATATAACATTCAGCATGCAGCTTGGAGCTGTGCCTTTGGCTGGGCTTTAAGCTGCGTAGTGTTGGTCAGTCTGGCTGTAGCTGGTTGGGAGGTCAGCCATTGATCTGAAGATATAAGCTGGTACTTTGGATCCAAGCCTTCATGATCCTGCAGGGCTACCACTGTGTGTGGATAAACCTTGATCTGCTCAGGGTTTTCAGTCTGTGTCTGTGTGTCACTGTGGCTGTGTTCTGTTTGTATGTGTATAGTCTGTATGATTCTTTTTTTTTTTTTTTTTTTTTTTGTCAGTTGGAGCTCTGCAGGGTGGAGAGAGAGACTAAAAAAAGGGAATAGAGAGATTTTAAAAAAGGTTAAGAAATGAGGTGGGGCGCACCCATGAATAAACTTACAGTAAAATTAATTATTACCTCACAATATGACATTAAATAACTTACAAATGACAAGTGGCCGTATGAATCTCTATACAGGCGCAGTGACATGCTGAACTTTAATTTTACCACAGGTGACGCTTCTGACAGATAGAAATCTGAAATCTGGGACATTTCAACATGAATTTCTTGTGCAGCAGTTGGAACAACTTGAGCGACGTTAGCATCTCCTGTTTCTGAAGAGTGACACCACGATTTCTTTTTCTGCTCCCTGACCATTCGACTTAATGACTCAGCTGTGTGGCTGCCTTTTTAAATGGGAGTTAGTGACATTAAAAATGAGTGGCCTTGTCACCATTTTGTTCAGTCCACATTATACTTGAAAACCTGTCAAATGAAACAGTGTCTTTCCATTAATATTATTGTAGAGCAGATTTTCAAGTACTTGTTTAAATGGAATGCAATGCAGGTTTCTCCTATACAGTATGCAGAAAGAGTAAAGCTCCTGGGTAAGGTAAGATACCTCATGGAGTAAACAAACAAACACAGATAGTGTTTTTCACCCTTGTTGTTTTCCATCATTTTAAACTTAACCACATGCATCTTCTTCTTCTTCAAAAAGAAAAAAAAACATTCTTTTTTCCACCCGTATTTATCCACCTTTTCTTGCTCAAACAGTCTTCTATTTCACCTTCTTTTGCTGTCACGTTGCCGTAAAGAGCAAGGTTTATTGGCACATTATACACACCCGCTGACAATCACTTGAAACCACTCGAAAGGTATGCGTATCTCACTGCATGCTCTTGCATGTGTATCCTTGCAGTAAGCGTGAATGCACATTCACTCATAAAATCATCGCACTGCTGCTGGTTACAGACACCACGGGGCTGTTAGTGCCGCTGTAACGACTGACTAATCTGACAGATCTGTGGTCTGTGTAACTGAATGTGAGGGAAATGACTTGGTAATGGCATGCGTGGAACATAAAAGAAATGCAATTCTGATGTTAAAACTTTAAAAGTTTTTTGTTTTGTTTTGTTTTTTCAGAGAACTGATTTTGTCCATTTAGTACAGAAAGGATAAACGAGCCGTCGTTCTATTAGTCGAGACTCAGAAACACCAGGATACTTCTTTTTTCTTCCAATCTCCTCCCTGGTTTAGTTGCAGAGTAAAATTTAAAGTGGATTGTCATTAACAATGCATGGAAGATGATGCAACAATCCCTTGTGCTAAAAGATTTAAGATCTTGGGTATTTCAAAGTTGGGACCTAATTTAACAACTTTAAGATTTCTTAGAATCACTCTGGCAAACCAGCCTTGTTTTCTCAAGACAAACTAATGTCATTATGTCATACTGCTAAATTTCCCTTTCAGTGGGTAGAGCAGACCTCATTAATGCTAGCATTTTGTTCATGACATATAGCAGATGGTTTAATTAATCTACAAACAAATAAATAATAAGCCTGCAAACAAATGGAATTATGAAGGCTTATTTGATTTATTTGCTTATATAAAGGTAAAGCAGTGGACAAAAGCAAGAAATGATTCATCTACTAGAGCTATAAATGACTAAGGGTAATAGTGTAGATCATTTTTGTTTTTGCTTTACAAACTGTTTTCCTATATGTGTGTATAAGATCTAAATGACAGCATCACCTCAGTTTTCAGTATAATCTAAGAGAAAGGGGTGCCTTCACTCTAGGGTGAAACGCCCTTTGTGTTTTGCAAAGCAGCCTTCACTGTCATCTGCGTCTTGCGCTTGAGATTCAAATGCTGCTGCAGAAACCCTGCAGCGAGAATTCACAATGCCAATGTATGTTTGCTTTCCGCTCCCCTGTCGTTTTGCCAATTATGTAAAGGCCTGTAAAGTCCTGGATGATCATTTCACTTGGTTCACTTACCAGTCGGCTGTATTCTGGCTCATAGTAATGGTGACTGGAGGAGATCTGGCAGCGTCATTCCACTTTTCTCAGCGCAGATGAGCTGTGTTATGGCCCAGAGGAGTCACTCTGATTCTCTTTGTTTCATTTTTGTGACACGCAAGCTGACACAAATGCACCAAGCAGTACACTGACACAAATGTCAAATTTCTTTCTCTGCTATTTCTACTCTTTTAGTAGCTGCTAAGTATATTTGTGAGCATCATGAAATGTGCTCCACTCCATTTATAAACCCTCTTCCATACAAGGTCACATTTTCATGCCCATACTGGCATGAGGATTCGTGTTGCACATCCTAATAGCTCTGTGAGAAAACCACTCAGTGGAACAGTTGTTGTCATTTTTTATTCATGTATCAACTACAATAGTTTTGTACGTTTGGGGGTTCAGGTTGGACGCAGTTTGCTGCAGTGTGGGTTAGTTTGTCCTGACAGACATGCAATAAAAGCATATTGTGTGATCTTTCCAATCCAGCTGTTTCCTATCTTTGTCATGAGAATTTCTTTTTCTAAGAACAGCCACATACCAGTTTGTTTGTGTGCAATATCAATAGTGATACTGCCACTTTCAGCAAACACTTAAATGGTACCATATGCCATGAGCGCAAAGCACCATTATTAGGCCTCAAAGAAATGTTAAGTGATGAGCAACAGGAATCAAAATGAATTAAATGCAGCCTGCCCAGATGAGGCTTCAGAGTGTTGCTTGGATTGCTTTGATTTGCTCAATGAACGATTTTTCTGAGCCTGGAACATCTTTTTCAAAAAAAAAAGAAAAAAGAAAAAAAAAGAAAAGCAAATTTCTAATTTTTGGCTGCAGTGTATTGACTGCCTGCTCAGTGCTTAGCCAAGTGCTACTGAGTGCTACTTAGCAGACCAAAGAGCATGTGTCAGTGTGGATAACTGAAACCATTCCCTCAAATTCTGATTTTGAGTGAGTGTAGCTTTTGTGGCACAAAATTAAAAGTGCCATCTTTAGCTGGGCTTGAGATAATCTATAATCTTTCACACTTTTGTAGTTAAGGAAAGTTGGCCAAGGCAAAGAAAAATAAAGCCTTACCACTTAGTCCCTTTCCAAAACTATCTGGACATTTCTGTCATTGAGTATGGATGTTTTTTTTATTTAAATATCAAATGAATAATTAATATTCTAAAGCTCAATATAAGCATTTTCTCTGCAGCATTAAAAGTGTATAGCTGCCATATTTTGTTTTTTCCTTTATATGTCAAGGTGGTTTAATCGACCTGTTGTCCTTGTTCATTCTTTCATTGCGCGTCCTTTGGCACGCAGTGCTTGACTGTGGTCTGGAGGAACAGACCCAGCATTGAGGCTCCACAAAGCTGAATGCAGACACACTGTGTTGTGGCCCAGGGGAGTTGTGCAGACACACACAAACACACAAGCAGAGAGAGCAGCCCAAGGGAGTCCTCTATGAAGGGATCAGTGTAAACATCCAGTGGCAGTTGAGGTGTTGGTGGCCCTGTGAAGCAGAAGCGGTGCTCAGGGCATGGTGCTTGGTGATAAGCTCCACTAACATGGAGTAAAGAAGTGAGTTGGTCATACCTGTTAAAACACCACCAGCCAGCCATTCCCCTGCCACCATATTATTGCTGATAAACACTGAGGAGAAGCTCAAACTCCTGCAGGGGAAGTACAGAGGGGAGGAAAGGCATGACATGATTTGCACTTAAGGTACAAGTTTGCGCCACAGTGTGTTTTCAGGTGTGTGCACATAGGGCCATCAAATCAATTATACAGTATCATAAGCTGATAAGTATACTAGAGGCTGGTTGAACAATTATATTAAGTAGAAACAAGAGCAGCAGAAACAATAGTATTAAAGAAGGACTGGGCAGATGTTAGGCATACCGAATTAAACCAGAGGTCCTTTGTCAACAGTCAATGCTATGTTATTTATGCTATCTATGCATTTCTTTTCAAAACCTCTTGTACACATACTGTTCATATTTCATGCTTTCACATTATGGGGTCAGTCAGTTTTGACCTGGGTCAAGAATTCCTTCATAATAAGTGTTTATCTCGAATTGTGAAATACAGATTTATATTTAGAATGTATAAATAGCCTGTCTGTCCTTAATGGATGAATGATTAATCCATGATTCATGTTTCAGAGAACAGGGAGAGTCTATTGTTTGAGGTTTTACAAAGCTCGTTTTTGGAGAAAAACCTTTACAGTCACACAATATAATGCCCTTTTACTAAAAACATTACAACATAATAACCCTAATGATTGAAATATATTTTATTGAAAGGGAAAATGGCCCCACAATTCTGGAACTTTTGGGATTTATTATATAACCACGTATAACCATTACAATAGAAAAATCCTCATAACTAACATTTCTAATAAAAGCTACTTTCAGCTGCTCCCTCATACACAAGGGGTTACCACAGCAGGTAGCTCCACATGTTTCATTTTGCAGACTTTTCCATTAGATGCCCTTCCTGATGTAACCCCCAAGGGATTTGCATTTCCTCCCAGAGACGAATGTAGCTTTTGATTGTTAAACAAATATGTGAATCACTACAATAGGAAGCAGCTACTACCATATAATAATTCAACATTAATTAACACTTAGAAAAGAAAACAGTTGTAGAGTCTTTAGGTGGCACAAATCACCTCAAAGTACAAGTTCTAGAACACAATTACAGGTCTCAGTACCTCGAAATGGGGTTCATATAAGTCTTAGTCACTTGCAAATGGCTAAATAACAACCAAGAATAAGAAATGCTAAAATCATAATAAATATAAACCACTGACAATACTATCACTTTCTGTGATTGGCATTATTATAAAAAGAACTCACTTGTCTGAGATTATTAGGTGATGCATGTATGGCATCAATTTGAAATTTTCTGAGAACTTAACCTCTGACCTTGACCTTGACCTTGTGGTCAATGTTGCAGAGGTTCAAACTCGTCTGAGATTTCTAATAGATGCATCTATGGTGTAAACTTGAACATCCTACTGTAGGTCACATCGTTCTCGAGTTATCGCGTTCACAAAGTTGAAACTTGGCCGTCTGCTCGGCGGGGTGACGACAACGTGCCGTATGCAGTATGCTAGGTTAAAAATTTGTACATTTGAAGCAGTGGGAGGAATCCTTATATGTGTGGGATTTGCACATGTGTTTCCCACACTCACTAAAATGGCAGCTCAGGCGCCTTTATAATCTTATGAGCCCCCCAACCCTTCTTCGGATCTCGTTTTTGATCTGTTAGCTTTCAGTTACTTTAACCTCAGTTACTTCAGAATCATTTGGCTTAGTCTTAGATTTTTTTTAGTTACATTGTGGGTGTTTATGCTTGCAGGTCCAGATCTTGTGTCTGTTTTAAGGGACCCTCTGTTAAGGCACCCTCTGACCTTTGTTCCTTATCTACACCATATATGATCACTCCCATGCTGTTTCGCTATTTCAAAGACCAGCAGATGCCTGTCTCTGCGGGAACCTGGGCAAATGTGGTGTGAACACATACAGTGACTGTGTCAAGGTTCCCGTTGAACTTTGTCACCACTGTCCCATAAAAAATACACACAGACATGGCTTGGCAGTTTCACAGTTTAAAGAGTCCCTAAAACCACCATTTTCCTTGATTTGACTCACACTTGTGGGACTAAAATCCATCTGAATAAACATGGGTTAAAATTTGACATGGGACACCTTCAATGTACTAATACGTTTTGGGCTATTTTAATTTAACTTTCAGGTTAAATAAATAATATGCAGGGTATTTTTTTCACCTACTGTATCAACCCTCAAATCGCATCAAATTTGAACCAGACAGTATGTAAGGGTTAATTATTTTCAATCAAATGCGGCCAAAACATACCCAGTCCTTAATCACAAAGGAGGAAGATTGGAAAACAATCATTTGCATTTTAAATGGCAGCGACAAACACTGTTTTACGGATAATGGAAACACAGCATCAGTAAATAGTCATATGTGTGTAATTTCCAATTTGGAAAGATCATCAACAGTGAGATCATTTTGTATGACTCTCTCATTATGCACATCTTGCCACACAGTTGTGGCTTAATTCAAAGAAAACTTGCTATGCTTGCAAGTCCTGACAAGAGTCCACGAAACAGCAGCAGTCACATTATCAGCACATCATTGGAATACTGGAATAGAACCTAAGCTCTGAGAGCTGCACATAGGTCAATATATTTAAATCAAAATATTTTCTCGCCATATTAAAAGACTGTGTAAAGTTTGTGTTTTTCTGTGCAGCTCAACAGTTGGCTTGCATGTAAGCTGTAAATTTCATTTAAAGTTTGCTCTTCCATCTTCCTTGAAGATGTGAGGCATGAACTTTCCATGCAAGTGCAAAATAACCTGCTGTGGCATGTCTGAAATGTGCACCATGAGCACTCTATGATGAAACCATTTTGTAAGGATAATGTTGTCTGGCAAGGTTGTTAGCTGTAAAAAGATGGTATTCATTTTACTTTATTTCTGTTTACCACCCACTATGCAGTGGAATGAAAATATTTGTCAACACTTGTTTTTTTTTCTTCTTAGCAGCTCATTTAAATTCTTAGTATTTAAAATGTTCTACACAATACAAATAGCTCTAAGAAGTGCAGATGAAAGCAACAAAGGTACCAGTGATCACCTGTTTTCATGTCCGTAATTTAAAAACATTTTTAGTACCACTAGTATTGGTGTGTAAGACAATTCACTTTTTACAACCCACGTATAAAATCTTCATTGGCACAAATATTCAGTTGGAGTATCCCCTGCTCCCAAGGAAATAAAAAAAATAAATAAATAAATAAATACAAAAATGCTTATTTTCAATCACAAACATAGTGATCTGTACGCTTTGTTTTCCTTTATGTTTGTACTCAGTCACAGAAATATGATCAGGGCCCTGAGAGGGAAAATAAGTTTAAGAAGAAGTTGAGGTAAAAAGTGACTACAATAGGGAGAAACACTAGTTTTGGGACGTTTATTATTCGTGATGCTAATGATAACACAGCACAGTGGTTGTCAAACATGTGTAAATAATAGAAAAATCAAAGAAAGATGTGTGTATATTCCTGTAAGGTTTTCTTCCTTTTTTTCTTTGCTTGTAAGGAGAGCAGTGGTGTAGTTTCACTGGAAAAAGAACACTCAGACAAAAACATCTTCAGTGTTCTACTTTGTCTATACTTTTGTGATGAAAGCAAAACAAATGCGCCAGCAGGGGTTATGTATTGTTTTTTTTCTGCCCAAGCCTTCATCAAAGTCAGCCATTCAACCCCTAAATCAACAATCCATCTCCTCTTTGATTGCCTTTCTTTGTCTCTGTCACGTCACATCCTTCACATCCCTCATTTTCTTTCACAGACGCACAATACGCCATGTCTTTAGAATGACTCTGGGTTTTTCCTTGTCTCCTGTATGTAGTGGAGCTTGTTGAAGTCGGCTGCTTAGCAGAGCCCACTGGTACCTATAATGAAGTGGAAATTGGACTAATGGGCTGGTTGACGTACCAGCGTTTTCATATGAGTCCTGAAACGATTTGTCTGCAATTTTATTTCTGAATTTTGGCAGAGTGCTGCGGAGAGTTGCGGTAATTTCAGACAACTGTCTAATTTTGTACCCGGAGAAGGCATGGAACGGTGGATGAAACCAAGGTGGTGTTTGTATTTTCTCAGCAAGAGCCAATTCACTCACATTTTGAGACACTATTATGACAGACTGTACACGGACATCGCCTGAAATCTGTCATCTACCTTGTCACATTGCCACTCCAGCACTTACTGTACCGCCTTCCCACTGCGCTACACAAATGTCACAATACTGACAAGTACAACAACACATGACATTTAGACCAAGAATGTGTCTACTTTTTGGCAGGGCTCTCACATTTCACTCACAGCAGCAGGTAGCATTTAATCAATTACATCTGGAATATTGATTCTCTTTAACCTCAGGACAGACTTACTGACACATCTGACAACGATCACATGATCACACATCTGCAAACTCAAACCCGCAGTGAGTCAGTCAATAAATTACTCATAGATGAAGTCAGGAGGGAAGAGGCATTTAGTCCCACCTCAGCAACCCTAGTTCCCAGTGCCGTTTATCCAGCACACTTCATTAGTCCTAGCTGCCTTTTGTGTTTGTCCCCCGTGTGTCACATCCTTCAAAACCTCCCACAACAATGTGCTCATACAATTTATGATCTAATTAGAGGGCATAATGAATAGTCAACCATTTGTAACGATCATGATTAAAATGTTTTAGTGATTGCCAAAGATTAATTGTTTCAGTAATCGCTTCAGATTGATGTAATTTGCATACATATGGCAATTATGATTTTTCTGCTCTTCATCTGCTTGATTTGCAGAAACTATTTCTGACAGTTTTGTCAAGAAATAACTTCCAGCTGAAGTACATAGAAAATATCTCATCTAAAAACATAATCTAGTACTAGGAAAGTACTTGTACTGACAGATGCAGTTCACATAATCTGACCTGTGTTTACAGGGCAGAGTTTGAACTAGATGCTAATAGCACCATGTTACCATGCTCACAAGGACCATACCAGCATCTTGACAATGAGATGATAAATTTTTATTGTGTTAATTTCCTTAGAGTTCCATCAAGGAGTTGAAACTTTCACATATTTCAACTTCGTAGAGGCACAACAAGACTCTGTGCTTTGAGTGATTAATGACGCCGCTAACGAGCGCTATATAAAAGTTATCCAATTTACCATTTTCAAGTACTGTAGGCCAGTCGGTGGTATGGTGGTGTGGTGGATAGCACTGTTGCCTCATAGCAAGAAGGTTGTGGGTTCAAATCCACCTGTTATCTCCATGCCAGCGTGTTTCGCCTACAGTCCAAAGACCTGGATGATGGGTTGATTGGTGATTCTGAACTGACCATGTGAACAGGTCTCTTTGTGTCTCAGGTCTCACCCGATGACAGGGACAGCCTCCTGCACCCCTGTGATCCTTAATTGTAGAAGATGAAAATTAATGCATGTGGGCCAGTAAAATAACTTACGGCCATACAAGCCTGAGCATGTCTGATCAAAGTAGGGTTGGGCCTAGCTTGTACTTGGATGTGAGACCGCCTGGGAATACCAGGTGCTGTACACTTGTGCTTGAAAGCATAGATAAAAGCGCTGCATATGTGTGTGAATGAGATTTGAAGTGGAAAGTGCTTTGAGTGCTTAACTGAGTAGAAAGGTGCTATATAAGTACTAGTCCATTTAATATTTATCCTCTCAAAAAAATCATATAACAGACCATCAGTTTCCCTCTTGACTAAAGTGTTAAATCAGATGACCAACACTGACATGAGCAAAGCATGGCTTACAAGTAAACATGAGTGGGTTAATAATTTTAGCCCGAAAATAGTGTGGGCTATCAGAGATTAGAATACTTAAGTTTTAAATCACCACCCTTCATCTTTTGATGAGGGACTGTTTTTTTCTTTATTGAACTAACAATCTGAAGACAGACTGTGCATTAGACTGTGCAGCCATTTGATGCAAATGTGTGATTTGCGAAAATATAATGAAAAACAAAAGTGTGCACTCCATTTTTACATGCCCAATTTCATCAGCAATGATAGCACCAGTTTTAATCGGTGTAACTCTACATCAGGTTCACCAGTTTGCCATAATCTGACCTACTATATCCTGAGATTATACTGTGCACCAATCCAAATATTGGATCAGTCCTGGATCATCTGTCGAACCCAACAGAGCAAATGCAAAGTCTAATTTTTATCCCCTGAACGCAACCTTATGTCAAATAGATTTTACTGGAAGCAGTGTTTGTATGCGTTTGTATCCCCTATTTCCTACCGTTTTTAACTGGCTAGGCTTCTTCTCAAATGGCAGCCATAGGGATCAAGCTTCTGTCTGCTACAACATGACCTCATTCCTTCAGCTATAATCTACAGCAGCAGTGTAGTAAGTTCCTGAAATCCAGCATTAAAGCAAATAGAAAATTGGAAGTTTTTAGTGCCCTGCGTGATGTACATTTACACAAACATGAAACATGAAGAGAAAAACCCTCGTGACACATATTTCAAATTTGTGTTGATCTGAAATCCCGTGCTTGCTTTACAAGCCCGGGACTCAAATAAGGATCAAAATATGATGCCCTTACATGTAGGGCACCACATTGGTAATGTTCCTGAATTTTACATTTCAAGTCTTGCGTTGTGATGAGAGCCAAGCTGTGATATTACTGGAGGTGATTTGCTTTTGGCCACAGTGGGTGTTGCACTGTCACGCCCCTTGGTGTCATCATCCCATTGGCCTGCTTTCATGTACACAGTCGCTGCACACACAAGGAGCTCCGTGTCATTTCAGTCAATACCAACCCACATATAGCCTTTTTTTCTTTATTTAGAATAACACATATTCTTTGGTAGATTTTCTTTCTTAAAAATAATGTGACTTAGGAAGATAATGAGAGCTTCGAGGAGATTAAAGAAAATCAGTGATTGCTCTAAGCTGTAAGCATTTGTGAATTTCACTTTTAATGAGCTACAATTTCTACATTTCCTGCATTTTCTTTAAAGGAAATAAAGCATTCATTACATCTCTTTTCCTCACTTTTATAGTATGGCTTCTGTATGGATTGCACTGTGGACCAAAACAGCAGCTCTTCATTTCACAAAAACTGGAACATTAGTGCTATCTCATCATATTACTATCAAAGCACTCTTGAGGTCTTTGCTCTCAAAGTCATGTTTTTAGAACTCCATTAATCTCATTTGGTTAAGTATGTGGCCTGTTTAATTTGCTCTTTAGCCATCAAATTGAGGATTTTTCTTTTTTTTTTTTCATTATTTCACTTATAGATACCTCATGCATTTTGTTCGTTGTTCAGATGCTATTTAAATGGTGCAACTTGATGAGTGGCAAGCACACTTGAGAATGATAGGACTTGTCACTGTGAGAGTAAGTTATATTGATTCCTCTGCTCAAAGCCATCATGACCTTGGGACCTTTTCTATTTATTGCAAGAAAATAATGATTTTCTTAGTACTAAGATGTCCAATATTTAAGATGTGCTGTATGTATTAAACCCGGGTTTTTAAATGAAATGTTCCTTTCCCTGGACAAGCTTGGGGGCTTCTCTGAATTTGACTCAAATTCATTTCTCAGTGCTCCTGCCCATGCGATTTCTCTTGATCTGTCATGGATTCTTTCGTGTTATGAGGCTATGGCTAGCTCACATTTCTAACCTCTTCTCATTTGAAGTCAGCCACACTTCTCTGACAGTTATTTCATCATGTTCTTTTTTAAAGGCGAGAGTTTGTTCCCAGAGCTCAGGTCCAAGCTTCATATGTCAGTCATCTGCTTGCTTTTCCCTTTAATTAAAAAAAAAGAATGAAAGAGATGTTAGATGTTGCTGCAGATGAGACATAACCAGACTCTGCGTGTAATTCAGGCATGAGCTATGGATGAAGAAAGATTTTGTCTAAAGGCAATCTAGTGCTCTTCTTTCCTCTCCAAGTGAAAATAGTCACTGATTTTCTTGGGCAGTACAGACCTTGAAAAGCCACATGTGCAAATGTGGACAGTGTTTAGTGACAGTCAGCATCTACTCAATTAAGTAGCACTCAATACAATCCATTACAGGTTGAAATTACTAAGTGGCACTTTAAGTATTGCTCCTTTTGATCATCCTTGTCCCATGATAGATCGGTAGTTTTTAACCCTGTGCAGCTCACACATTCTGAAAATTCATGAATTTGCTGTCTGGTTTTGGATCTTTGTCTATAAAAAATAGTGGAATGAGGTGGTCAATGCATATGGAAAAAGAACAGATAGAAAGAAAACACGTGCGCATGTTTCTATTTTGTAAGTATTGTAGGTTTCATTAGATTTGCATGTCTTGTACTAAGATGTCTATACATTAAACTGCCCCGCCTCTCCACCTTTGAATTTTCTCATGCATCATAATTATGATAAATAGGGTGGCATTTATTATGCAATTTTCTATTAATTTTATACACAACTCTGCTTTACATTACAAGCCACTATCACACATCTGTACTGCTAAAAAACAAAATTAAAGGAACACTTTGGAAACACATCAGATCTCAGTGGGGAAAAAAATCATGCTGGGTATCTATAATGATATGAACAGGGTAATGTGTTAGGAATAAGAGAATGCCACATCATTTGATGGAAAATTATCAACCTGCAGAGGGCTGAACTCAAAGACACCTCAAAAATCAAATCGAAAAATTGATATGGCAAGCTCGTCCATTTTGCCAAAATATCATTGTAGCAACTCAAAATGGTACTCTAGTTTGTGTGGCCCCCACATGAGTGTATACATGCCTGACAATGTTGAGGCATGCTCCTAATGAGATGACGGATGGTCTCCTGGGGGATCTCCTCTCAGATCTGGACCAGGGCATCACTGACCTCCTGGACAGTCTGAGGTGCAACCTGGCAGCGTTGGATGGAACAAAACATGGTGTCCCAGAGGTGTTCTATTGGATTTAGGTCAGGCAGGCGAGGGGGTATCACTTCCTTCATTCTTCATTCATTTTATGCAAATAGCATTTAAGGACTCAGTCACACAGGCCTAGAGACAGGTTGCAACCCCTTGGTAACCCTCTAGGGAAAAATGTGTTGGTCGACCAAATGGCGAGTGGTTTTTGGCTGTCAGTAGGTGAAGTTTATCACAAAACCTGCAATAAGCTTAAACTCTCCTTGTGATTGCTTTGTTTGCCAGCAGATCCCCACAGTGAGCCATAGTTTGCTTGCTAAGTGGTAGCAAAACTGGGTAAAGTGCACTTGAGAACTTTTGCCTCAAGGTTGTATTACCACTGCAACTAACAAATCAAAAGGCACAAGTTTCACTTTGCAGGTGAAGGGTCTCTGTTTTCACTTTCTATTGCACTTTTCACAGTTTCACCATCACTCGGTGAGTAGTTGGTGAGTGCTTGCATACAAGTCGATGTCTTCCATGCCACCTACCAGTGACGGCAACTTTTTTATGACCAATTAATTTAGAACTTGCAGCAACCACTCACCAACCAGTTGGAAGATGCACATTTGTCCCTACCTTTCACTGGTTGCCGTGGGTTTGCCAACTGATCTCTAGGCCTGTTGGGCGTTGGGCTTCATTTAAAACACATACTCATATCCATTAACCAGGAGCACTTTGGCATGCAGAAAGGAATACCAGTTGAGGAGTACCAAATCTATGTCATGATCCACAGCCACTCCAGAAGATCTAAAAACATTTATTATAAATCACCTTAAAATTATATTGTATGGGTTATTCTTTTCATGTTTTTTCTGTATCTTCTGCATGAGCAATGATAGAAAGAAGTGAAAGCAACAAAGGTGAAGGGGACATTTACTGTGAGCCTTTAGTTTCAGTACTTTTGAGTTTTCAGATTAAATTAGAGGATGCAGATGATGATTAGGTGATAATAGCTTGCATGAACAGATAAAAATGCCAACCATTCTTTTCTGATTTTTTTTTCTGTTTTTTTTTCCATAAAGTCTCAAAACAAAGATAATTTTTGAGCTTACAGTGAATGCTTTAGCACATGTTTTGGTCTGAAAATTAAAAGTTTATGGATTTGATCATTGAGTGATTTCAGTGGCACTTATTAGAAAGGACAGCAGAAACCGCTGCAGTGCTTGCTCCCAAGAAAACAAAATTTAGAAAAGATTTGGCCTAATCATAGCAGAAAATAGAAGAAGGCAATATGGCAGAGTTCACAAAGCCTAAGCACTGGGGCCCACCACAATGATGTGAATGTTTGCACCAAATTGCTTAATCCATTTAACAGTTGTTGAGACATTTCACAGAGGAAAAGTCAGGAATTATGCCAGTGCCATGTTTAAAACTTGCATCAAAGTGGTAGAATGACTGGACTTGTCACAAATATACTAGACTACTATACTTGTCATATCCCATGAAGTCTTAATTACAGGTGTGCTGGACCACTAAGTGCAAACTAGGAAGGAGTTGCTGCACTCTGTTGGCCATTTGTACACACTTTACTTAATTGACACGTTTGACTCAGTAGACCTTCAGATTACCTGATAAAAATTTATCAGCCAAGATAAGGCCATTTCATAAAACTAATAAGCATGACAGTTTTAAGGATCTCGATTCGATTCTCGATTCGTTTTAAAAAATAAATAAGTGCAGCGCGCCAAAGACAGATGGAGAACTCTATTAGGATAGAGTCGATGCAAGAAAGGTTTGAGTGTATAGATGCAGTGAGAGGAGCATGATGCATCAACAGAAAAAGATAAAGTTAGCGAAAAGGAGATGGGAAATGAGATGTGCTGAGAAAGAGACAAAGGAGTGATGGAGAGAAATGCAGCAGAATACATGGGTGGAGATGAGCATTGTCTGGTACTCACTCCTTATCTGGATAGTGGTAATCTTGTCCTCAGTTCTCAACATTGCCATGCACCAGCACTTTTAACCAGCTCTGATAATGGGAGGAACAGCATCAAACTCATTAATTGAATTAGCTCTGTCTTTATCTCCACATCTGCCTGTGTCCACTCACCCCGAAAAACACTCCACCAACAACTACTCCTGAGCTAATTGACTCAGAGCTCCTGTGCAACCCCATTTCACTCTCCTAATTTATTGGTCCAGGTCCCAGCCTGGTTGAGCTGTCAGTGGCTACTTTCTAATTCAATTTTACCCCATGGTGGTGAAGAATATTTAGTTTTTGAGGATGGGGATATAGAGCAACAGAGAAAAGCATAAAAACGCTGGGCTGTTATACCCAACAGCTTGCCTGTTTATATTTCATAACATGATTTAGCTGCAGGTGTTTGAGCATTAAGGAACACAGCCTGATTAAATAAGCTAAATGAAATTTGGCAAATTTTACCCTTCTGTCAGTAGATTAAATTCAGCTAAACTACCTCTTTAAAATCAATTTGGAATATGCTATACAATGAGTTTACCATCCAGAAAAAATTTGCCATCAATGATTTTTCTTTCAGTGATTTCAGTGTATTGTAATGGGTTAGATAATGATTTGTGCTTGAAAGTTCTGCTTGAATGTGCTGCGTCGCATCACTTTGCAGGAGGTTTTAAGTGATTTAGGAACTCAACGGCAACACAGAGATTCATTTTTCTCCCTTTTCTTATTTCTACTAATAATATTATAACTTAAAGTTTGGTGAGTGACATAACCTTACAGGCAGCCTTTTGAAAATGACATGTCATACATTTCTGTCTCTTTTGGTTGAACATATAACCAGAGCTTACTTTCTACATAATTTTATATATATATATAAAATTATGTAGAAAGT
>VUQK01018059.1:20426-55507 GCA_015106715.1 Bujurquina vittata | reverse complement strand
CTTAGAAAACAAACTTAACATAATTATAAAAAAACGGAAAAGGACCCCCCCCCCTTTTGCTTTTATTTGTGCATTTCAGGCTTAAGTAGTATCTTCAGAGCATTGTTCAGGTGACAGTTATGCAAATAATTGCATTGACCTTCAAACACTGAGTCTGGTCATTTATTGACTGTAAGAAAACATTTATCCAGCTGTTTTTCTGACATGTGCTCATAATGCACTGTTCACTTTATTCAGGGAGCACGTGGAAATGATGGCTTGCCCGGTCCTGCTGGTCCCCCTGTAAGTATCCTCTTAAATGCCATTTAATCTCCTTTTCCTTTTGCTTTGTCCTCATGTGCATTCAGATCTAGTAAGAAATACTGAAATCATCCTGTTGTTTCTCTGATAATGTCTGAACTTCCACACCTGGATGTGTCAGTGATTAACAGCTGAGCTGACGGGCCGTTTTCTCTCTGTAGGGCCCCGTTGGACCTTCCGGAGCTCCGGGCTTCCCTGGCTCTCCTGGTGCAAAGGTAAGTCCCGCGTCTACTTAAATGAAGCCCTCGCCACCTCGTCATCTTCACCTTTGTTGGGGTTGTTCTATGTACTGTTTTCCTCCTTTTCTTTCTATTGGAACGCAAGCAGAATAACTAAACGTGAATCACTTAGGGATTTTTCTTCACCAAACTAAAGTTTTGAAAGTGAATATATTTTAGGAAGAGTTTTTTTATTACAGTAGAAAAGTTATTATGTCAGAAAATGTCTGTACCCAGCTTAGGGAGGATTTTGTGGGGACAAGATGAAATGCTATAGTGAAATTGGAGAGGTATGCTCTGAAAAGTGCTTTAAAACGCCATCTGTGTGGAAAATTGGGTGGTGGTGGGGGGATTAAAGTGCTATTTTCCCTCTCTCACTCCCCTTACTGTCTTTATTCTTCTTTTGTGTCTCTGGTTTGCATCTGATTTATTTCTCCTCCATGGCAGACAGCCTCAGATCTGTTCTCAAGGGGTCTGTGCTGGTGGTGTGCTTTCTTCTTCGAGCCCCTTGATTGTTTAAGAAATCTTTTAGGAATTGCAAATGGAGCGTCTCTTTAGAAAATTCATGAGTTTCTTCTTAGAATTGTGAAGGCAAGCTAGCCTCAAAATGTGAAAAGGTGTGTGTGTGTTTATAAATGTCATCAATACATTCAAAAACACACATAGTATATAGTCTTATGGTTGAATGCCTTTGTGGTGTGGAACCTTCAAAAGGCTCACATTATACTTTTCTGTTATACCTTCAGAAACCTTCTCACCTGCTTCTTAACTCCCTGAGTGTTCATGAAATGCAGCCTCATTTGAGTTTTTGCTCCCTGAGGAGTGAATCCTTACAGTTAACAGTCAACACGAAAAAAGCTAGAAAGAGAAAAACAACACACACACACACACACACACTCACACGAAGCTCAGCTGAATAGGCTGAATAAACGGTGGTCTTGAAATAAACAAATCTAAACTGGCCAGTTTTTCTTCAGCTCCTGCTGCAGCGGAACTGTATTATCCAGCAGTCACTGAGCTACTGACTCTAATAGGCTGAGATTTCTTTCCACCCCGAGTAAAAATACATTTAAAATTTAAACTATTGGCAGAGATCTCCTTTTGTCTCCGTTTTTATTTTTAGAGTTAGTAAAATATTGGCACTGACAAAAAGCTTGGTAAGATTAAAAAAAATAAGAACTCATCTACAGTAGTGCATAAACATTTTTGCACATGCTTTTGAGTTCTGTTATGTTATGCCTACTACTGGGTCTGAGAAGCCTGCAAAGTTGCAGCAATAACAGACATTTCATGCATCAGCATGAGGTTGCATAGTGTGGTAAAATCTCTGGCCTGTGTCCACAGGAGGTCGGGGATCAGAATATTAAATTAGGCCTAAGGCTTTATAATACTGAACCAGAAGAAAAATATTCTAATATCCTGGTTGCATTACAAATGATCCCATTTACTTGTAAGGCAAAGAAGAGTTTTAATAACAGCAATAAAACTGGCTGTTTATGAGCCAGGCTGCTGTTTTGGTCACACCACTCCTCAGTAGTAAGAGACAAAAAATTGAAACTATGCCTTCATGACCCTCTGCCAGGCTAAATTTCCCACGCAGATAAAACTGTTCAAAGAGGAATTGTTAACCTAAACTGTGATCTTTTAATAAACTTGAACAAGTTCTGCTAAATCTGAAAAACAAAAGTAATAATAATAAGGGCCGCAGGGTGGATCAAGTCCAGCTATCACAGGGCAAGAGGCAGAGTTCATCCTGGACAGGTCGCCAGTCTGTCGCAGTACACTGAAAATATTAATTTTGTTTGTATTTTTAACAGGGACATAAATGCAGATTAATAAATGTGCCATTCATAAGCCTGCATAAATCAGAGGGTTACATCAGGAAGGGCATCTGGGGTAAAAATTGAGCCAAATCCAACATGTTGATCCATCCACTGTGACTGCTAGGGAAATAAGTAAGCAGCCAAAAATACCTTAACTGTAAATACACCAGAGTTAGTTATAGGCAAATTTTAAACTATAGCCAGATATGAAAGGAAATCCTAAAAGCAAAAATACAGACATACCAAAGGGAAGTAAGATGGCAACAGGAAGAAAACGTCAACATAAATTTTCTGACAAAGAACGTTTCTTCCAGAAAACCCTGAAGGCAAACTCCTCTCACCAGCCAAAACTGGCATTCATAAACTGTATGTAAAAGTTGGTAGTAGCCGCAGAGACTTCACACAGGTTCTGTCTTAACTGCTTGAGCTCAGCATTGTGGCTGTCACCATGTGGGTGTTTTTAAACCAGACCTTAACAAAATAAGCACACTGTTGTATTCAGTGAGACTTGGAACAAGCATTTAAGACCATAAACCCATTAGAAAAGTGATTACTGAGAGCATAGATCAAGTGATCCTAAGGTTTTTAAAATGAACTTCCATACAATCAGATTTGTTTTTGCAATTAATCACCAGCAGCCCCCTGCTGGTGATTAGAAAGAATGCATGTTTGAGGTACTTGTATATGGCTTTGCTTTTCAGATCCAGAAGAAGTGTCCATCAAAGTCTAAAGAAGCTTTTTACTTTTAAAGGCGAATAAAATGCAAGAGGAAAATGGGGAAAAAATGTCTCCTTGTGCTTGTACAGTTTTTCCTGGAGTTCCGGTTTCTCATGTCTTTAACAAACCTGCTGGGTTAATGCTGCCTATATGGGGCACAGGATACACTGATATAAGATATTCTTAAACTTCAGAGTTTAAGTTTACTTCCTGGTTTAAAAACAAAAAGCCCATGTAGAATTCTGTTGGCAATAACAGACTTTTTTTTAGTTACTCTGTGAACTCAACTAACTTATTGATTGTCTTTGTTTTGTGTTGTGGATCAGGGAGAAGCTGGACCTACTGGTGCTCGTGGACCTGAGGGTGCTCAGGGACCCCGTGGAGAGTCTGGTACTCCTGGATCATCTGGACCCTCTGGCGCTTCTGTAAGAGATGTTCTAAACATGTATAATATCTTCATTTTTTAGAATATTTATCTTAATCTGTCATTTGATGATATATTTTTTTAGCAATTGTTTATCTTTGTTATATGCTTGTCTCAGAAGCCCCTGAACCCAATTGAAGACATTTTTCAAATGCTTCAATTGGATATGATTTTAAACCTTTTCAAATGTTGTTACAGTTATTTTCATCCATTTGAATAGTCAGTCATTCTGATACTACGAATTCATGCTACCATTTGAAGGCAGAACCTGGCTTAATTTGTTCAGCCTTCCATGTAACCCTCAGAGGCTGCAGGAGTACCCCCTGGGGTATAATTATTCTGGGTTCTGAATGAGTGGATTAGGCAATATCTGAATCAAGACTATTTATTGAATTTTATTCTCTCTCTGTGTTTTTCAGGGAAACCCTGGTACTGATGGTATCCCTGGAGCAAAAGGATCTTCTGTAAGTTTTCATAATTAGACATAGTAATAATAATTAGACAATATATTTGCATAATTTACAGAACATGTACAATACACTGTTATTGGATCTGACCTATTTAGCTGAACATGATCACGATGAGCTTTCTATTCCAGCTTTAAAAGTTAAAATGTTTCTAGTTAGCGTCACTTTGTACTGAGAGCTTAAATTGGCATCGAGATTGAAGCTTCACAGACCAATCAGCTGACCGACTCTCTCTCTCTCTTTGTAGGGTGCTCCTGGCATTGCTGGTGCTCCTGGTTTCCCTGGACCTCGTGGGCCTCCCGGGCCTCAGGGAGCCACTGGACCTCTTGGTCCAAAGGGAACATCTGTATGTACTCAATGAACCATTCACAAAATAAAAGATAGCCCCTTTTATTTTTTTCCCAGTTTAACTGACAACTTAGTGTCTGTTGTTCATTTAAAATAATTAGAGGGGCACTGAAAAAAAGAATAATTCATTTCTTTTTTGCTCTCCCTTTCTGTCTGCCTGAATATCCATCACTATTTAGGGAGACCCGGGTATTCCAGGGTTCAAGGGAGAGGCTGGACCCAAAGGAGAACTTGTGAGTTTGTTTTTCTTTTCCTCGTTTCTGTATTTCCTGATAGTTCATCAACAAAACTGAATTCAAACATTGATACAATACTTTATGGAAAAAGCAGACACACACTCCAGGTTATGCTGTATGGCAAGTGCTTGTAAATATTTCCACATAGTTTAGGCACTAAACAAATCTTATAAAACCATATTACTTTATTATATAAAAAGACAAAATATTTTTTTTCCCTTTCTGAAGTAACTTTGTCTCTTATTCATGTGTTTCCAGGGACCACCTGGTCTTCAGGGAACACATGGCCCACAAGGAGAAGAAGGCAAGAGAGGACCCAGAGGTGAGCCTGGTGCTGCTGGACCACGGGGACCTCCTGGAGAGAGAGTACGTTTTTTTCTTATTTTTCCAGTTTTTTAAAATGTATGCTGCATGGGAACTCTCGGGAAAGAAATATTAAATATACCATAGTACATCACAGTGTCCAAGGTTTTCCTACAAAAATCATCCATTAAAGTTACTGTAATTGTTGACAATGCAATAAATAGGTATACATTACAGATTTGGAGAAAGTATGGCCTCTTCTTACATTTAAATGTGAAACTTTTCAACCAATCCAAAATAAAACTGTGCCTTAATATGTTGGGCAAAATTTTCTGGGATTGGGATATTCCTATTTTAAATCTGATTTTGTTCTTTCCATTTAGGGAGCCCCTGGTAACCGTGGTTTCCCTGGTCAGGATGGTCTGGCTGGTCTCAAGGTGAGTATCATAGCATGGAGATTGCAGAGAAGAGTTTCTGTAAAAAGAAGGTGAAAAGATGCCCCAAAAAGCCAAAATGAGCTGTGGAGCATAGAGTATGCTTAACTGGGAAAGGAAAGGAAAAACATGCTTAGGAAATTTATACAGGTGTATATGTGTATAACTGGCAGTCACTGAAGGTACCAGTGTGGGCACATACTGCATTATTATACAGTAGGTCTCCCTAAATATCTTCCACAAACACTATATATTTGACCGCACTGTAGCAGGGAAAACACAATGTATATGAATAAAGCAGCTGACATGATTTGGGCAAAAGATTTCACCGAGCATTAATTGACTCTGATGTCTCTGATGACTTCCCCAAAGATAATTTTTCACCTCATTAAGTCATAACAATTCTTAAATCAAGTTAAATTGCACAAATCATCTGGCACATTTTAAAACGATGAAGTCAATGAGGCATGTAATAAATTCTTGCGGCTCTTCGAGGCTCATACTGAACTCACAAATTAATGAAGGTCATAATAAAAGAAACATTTTCTTTGAAGGGCAAAGAGTGAAATTTGTCAGCATTCTGATTTCCCCCAGATTTCATCTGGTGCTTAGAGAGGCAGCAGTGACACATGCAACCTCCCACAAGATGGCAGCATAGCTCACAAACCCATTCACAACTGACCTATATGTCCCATATCACCAAAGCTACCATCTCATTAAACATTGTCTTTCCATGGACAGTTTAATACATATCACAGTTAATCTGCCTGAACGTAAATCTTCACATCTCCTGCTGGTCAATGAATTGAATTTATCCTACTAAAGGGGAAACTCATTTTCTCTGGGGTTGGAGATTTGTACAATCCTCAGTGTGTCTCTGACTGACTTGTGCTTTGCACTCTTTCTCATAACACAGGGAGCCCCCGGTGAGCGTGGACCCTCTGGAGCCAGTGGTCCCAAGGGTGCCAGTGGTGACCCCGGCCGTCCTGGAGAGTCTGGTCTGCCCGGGGCCAGAGTAAGTCCTTCTGGATGGTGATGACCTGCAGAAACTAGCTTTAAAATCTAAATAGATAGATAGATAGATAGATAGATAGATAGATAGATAGATAGATAGATAGATAGATAGATAGATAGATAGATAGATAGATAGATAGATAGATAGATAGATAGAAAGAACTTCCTCTTGCAAAATATTTAAGCTGCAGCACCAAATTGTCATTGTTTGTGAGCAGTCACCAACATGAAATTTGAAAATGGAGTAAATGAAGCCTGTGAGCAATGTGCTCTCATTCGTGTTTCCGTTCTTAGTCATTTCCATCACCAGGTGCTGCTTCCTGCACAGGGGGCTCATCAGAGGTGTAAAATCAGTTTCACATGGTGCCATATGTTCTGCAATCCCACCTTTCTTTAGCATATGTCTGCAAAGAGATGCCTGATGACTCATCCATATTTAGCCTGTGATTCTCTTTCCCTTCTCTGATAGGGTCTGACTGGACGCCCCGGGGACGCTGGACCGCAAGGAAAAGTTGGACCTTCTGTACGTTCACGCTTTCATGTTGAAACTGGAATAATTTAATTGCTTTTGTTTACTTGTAAATGAATAGAAATAACTACACGGTGTGCATCCTGTTGCCACTTGTTATTTTTACTATCGGGGAGAGACTTGTAATTTTACACAATGTGCTCTCATCACGTAATGGCTCATGAGTGGTTTCATCAAATTGAATTGCAGGAGTTTTATCCGCCCATTATCCACCAGCATTATACTCTAGCTTGCTTCAACACTAACACTGAATTCAGGGGTTAGGCTTTTTGCGAATCTCACTTTGGGTTCCATTTGCTAGCCAGGCTCCCGGTTTTTAATCACAATACTTCCTTATTTCTCTACACTTTGATAATGGTAAAGAATATGTGACAGCATATACGTAAACTCGATGTACTGCGTTTGGAGCAGAACTGAAGCCATTTTATTTATTTATTGGGATCATGAACATTTTAACAAACTAAATGGCTTTTCTATAATCTCAGCCAAATTCTCTGTTTGCCCCCACATCAAAACTTTAGGTGCTGTTATGACCAGATGGTCTCCCCTACACAGTCAAAATCCTCTTTTCACAACATGTCATTACGTTTACTGTGTATTGACATGACATTTATAATTTCTAGATACATTAAACATATGTCAGTTATTCACAGTTTGACTTGACTTTACTCATCCAGGGAGCACCTGGCGAGGATGGTCGTCCAGGACCCCCCGGCCCACAGGGAGCCCGAGGACAGCCTGGAGTCATGGGATTCCCTGGACCCAAGGGAGCAACTGTAAGTAGTTGTGATGTGTTTTTAAGAAATTACCTGCTGTATTGCAATATTGCTTTAACTTCATTTTAGGCCCAAATACTGTAGGTTATTTTATTTGCCCATTCTAAAAATAAATCCACAATTCAAAAGTGCACAATATACCCGTTCAGTGATGTCAAGAGTGCTGCCGAGTAATTTTATATCATTTGATGTGCATCACCACATGCACCCTCCTTTCCTCTCGAAATAGGTGCTACAGCAAGGGGAGCAGCAGTAGCATTTTCACTAACCACTGCATTTTATTACTGTTTTTACAAGGGTGAACCTGGCAAGTCTGGTGAGAAAGGACTGGCTGGAGCTCCTGGTCTGAGAGTATGTTTCCATTTTATGATATTTTAAAATTGACCATGCCTAGATGCTTAGATACAGCCTTAGATACACTAATTTTAAAATAAATGTTTTTATAAAGCATTAATTAATCAGATACATGACAACATAAACATCGGATATGCTATAGTAAAGTGTGTTTTTAGGCTAAATATTCGTGATTGTCAGAAACATCAAACTGTTATTCAGGTTCATTGTTACAATTTTTGTTTTTAAACAGTGAGCTTTACATTCAGTATAGTTGCTGTGACCTACTGTCTTTATTTCTTAGTCCGGCTTCTACATGTGAAGCCCGTAGAAAACTCAGTTATATATCTTTCAGATGTCTGCCCAGTTAAAAGCGTCACCTTTGCCTTAAGTGCTGATATCTGTCAACCGTTCTCCTCCGCCTCGCCTCCCCATCCTCCTTTGGCTCTCTCTTTCTTACTGTCTTCAGGGTCTGCCTGGCAAAGATGGAGAAACTGGCCCAGCTGGACCCCCAGGCCCCGCTGTACGTATCTCTATCTCTCCCATGCCACTTTATATACCTTCAACACTGATATTATCTGTCCCTTTTCCAAGTCTGCACTTAGAAGCAGCCATTGCTATCTCCGTTCCCCAGACTGCTTCTATGATAGCTCTGTCTGGGGGGAAAAAAGTCCTTGACAAAACTGTCTGTACATTACATCACACCGTCAATAACTCAGATTTTCAGCTTGTTTTGAAGATTCCGTTTTGCCGCCCTAAACAAGCTATTAGAAATCATGTATCCCTATAATATAATGAGAAGCAGAAGATTTTGTTGCAATATTTTCCCACACTGTAGCTATCAAAGCCATATGTGAAATTGTAAAAATATTACTAAATGATAGAAAGTGACTGTGATTGTGACTTGTGGGTTATCTTTTAGGGCCCTGCTGGAGAAAGAGGAGAGCAAGGACAGCCTGGTCCTTCAGGTTTCCAGGTGAGTCTGTAAGCTTAAAGCTTTACTGTAAAAGATTTTTTAAAGTCTGAGTTTATAAATGGTACTTTTCCCTAAGTGTGTCTGAGAGTATATTAGCAGTTGTATAACTGTTTGTACAGCTACACATAGAAACTTCAGTTGTTCCATTTATTGCTTTGGGAATGAATAGTGCACAAAACTGTAAAGCGTCTTTGAGTACCATGAAAAGCGCTATATAAGTCTAAGGCATCATTATTATTATTATTATGCATGGTTCAACGGAGACACAATAATATATTTTAATGGAGCATCTTAAATACATAAAAAAGAAGCACTCTGAGAACGCAAACCTCCACCAAGGCAGCTCACTCTCTGGGCAGTATTTACTAGGGGAATAATGTTCTACTTTTTATACATTTGCATTGTTTTCTTTGTGCTTTTTAAATGCACTTTAAGAAGTCCGTAGTGCAGTTTAAAAAAATGCATTTTTGGATCAACCTGAAAGAATCTGAAACGTAAAAGTGACATCAGACATCAAATGCGACATAATATTTGGACACAAACTATAATGTGATTTTTAAAATCCACATCTACCAGGATTCTTTCCTAAATAATACCAGTACAAAAGCAGCAGAACAGTTTTACAGATAAAATCTGCCAATACAGTCAATCCTCTGCAGATGCAGATCGGTCCAGCATTTCTATGTGACCCCACTCTACACGCCTACAAATGTTTATCAGAATTCATTCAAAACTTTTCGAGTTATCGTGTTTACAGATACAATCACACACACAAACACTACCAAAACACCTCCCTTGGCGGAGGTAATTACAAGGTGGACGAGTTGTAAGCAGCAAACAGAAAATGTGTGCTTATGAAACTTATGCTTACTATGTAGTTAGAAATCTGCAGCTTCTAGCTCCCTGTCATCAATGATTAATGTTGCTTATTAGACATAATTCTTCTGCTTCCGCAATGATCTGCTAAACAAAATGTACTAGTGCTTTTCTGTACATGAACTTTTGTTGGGTTTTATTTGTTTCTCTTTAGAGATTTTAGGGCCAAAGCACAAAGTGGTACAAAAGTCTCGTATCTGCTGGAATTATTTTTATTCTTCCAAATAACTCACAGTTTAGGAGGGTAGAGGTGCTCAAAATGCAGCTCGAATGTACATTTTCAGTGCTTGTAAACAGTCCAGCCTGAACACATCTACACTGACAAATGTAATGAGCAACCTACACATTATGCCTACAGGAGCTGCTCAGCCTTGAAACCAGTGTCATGAAGCTCCCAGCGCACAGTTTTTGTGCTGACGTTAATAACAGAGGAGGGTCGGATCTATGTGCTTAGTTGCTGCGATTCCTAAATGCTTCCACTTTACAATACCAATTACAGTAAATTATTTAATATCTAGAAGGGAAGAAATTATACAACCTGACTTGTCACAGCAGTAGCATCCACAAAAAAAGAGCATGTTGTCACCTGACCACACATCGACAGGTCTTTCCCAAATTTATTGTCACAGAGACACAGTGGCATATATGACAAACATTATTTGATATGTAACTCCTGCATGCAACCTTATGAGACTCCAGCCTGAAGATATGTACAGGGCCACGATAAAAACCATTAGAATGCAGCCTGTTCTGAAGTGCAGAAGGATGAAATCTTGGCTCCTCACTGCTTTCAGCTTTAATGCTTCTTCTTTCCTGTAAACAGGGTCTTCCTGGCCCTCCTGGTCCACCTGGTGAGGGAGGAAAGCCTGGAGATCAGGTTTGTGCATTTTTTTTTTGATCAAATAAGATAAATGTTTGTAATATACAAATATACAGTATAAATACAGGATATGATATGCATTTATGGACTTACTGCATGGTTATTACTCAGATTACACAGGTAATTAAACTATTTTTAGTTTAATTATGCTATTTTTTCCAGAGTTATCAGATAATATCAGTGAATGCAAAATTGTAGTCTTAAGATGTTGTCAAGTTTTTGAACTGTTAAAAATACATATTTATTCTTGATATGCAGTATTTAGCATTAATTATTGCTAATTGTACAAAGAGTTTAAAGCATAACCCAGTATCTCAGTAGCAGTAGTATTGCAGGTCTTTTAACCTCTCTTTCTTTTTACCATTAAAGGGTGTTCCTGGAGAGGGCGGATCTGCTGGTGCCACTGGACCTAGAGTAAGTTCACAGTCTTAAGATAATTTCATTATACTGTGGTCTGCTGATTAATATACACACTGCTGATTGTCGCCATGCAACCACTCAGGGAGAACGTGGTTTCCCTGGAGAGAGAGGAGCCGCCGGTCCTCAGGGTCTGCAAGGACCCAGAGGTCTGCCTGGAACTCCTGGAACTGATGGACCCAAGGTGAGTCCAGCAGCCATATAAAAAAAGCATATGCTTTAATTATTAAAACTCATTCCTTGAGGCGCACCTAAACCGCTGGCTAACACGGCCAGATTTTTCAGAATTCTTATCACAGGCAGCAGAAAAACAGCAGTCTGAGCGTATAATTGAATAATAATTAGCTCAGGTGTTTGTGGGTTAAGCTGTGTGTACGGTTGTTATTTTCAGCCTAAAATTGAAGTACACAACATTAATCCTCACTCAGCTTCACTGAATTTTATTTTATAAAAAATTAATCATCTTAGTTGCCTAGCAGGTCCTAAACTAGAGGTTTTCATCTAGATTGATTTTATTTGATTCCAGTACACCTTGCATCTTTGTCTTTAAACTTCACAACCTGAGCGATCCCTCCCATGTCCAAATTTCTAATCTTGAATTTCCTGCTCACTCCTAATGAAAATCTTAGCATCTTCAGTGCCACCTCCAGCTCTGCCTCCTGTCTTTTTGTCAGTGCCACCGTCTCCAAACCATACATCACTGCAGCTCTACTACTATCTCGTAAACCTTCCCTTTTCGCTCTTGCTGCTATCTTTCTGTCACAAATCACCCCTGACACTCGTCTCCACCCAGTGCTGCCTGCACGCACCCGCTTCTTCACCTATCTTATGCACCATCCTTTGCTTTGAATGTAATAAAGACTGAGGAGGAAGTTAATTTTATGCACAACTGTTCTTTTTGTTAAACAAAAATTGTCAATATTTTGACTTAAAGATTTGCTCAGATTCACAATTTATTTTAAGGAGAAAGGTGATTCCTTCCAAAGATTCAAAGCACAATAAAGTTTTTTTATGCCCCTGTTTGGACATTCAGAGTTAACATCTAAGTCTCAAAAATCTGATGGAGCAGTTTTGTTGTGAATATTGTAGCTGAAGATAAAGATAAGTTAAAGATAAGTGATCCACCCTCACTGGAACATTTAGCCATGTTATTCTATGGAAGCTATTAGACAAGTTTGGTGACATGCAGTTGAGGATACAGAACATACTTCTGCTTGATTTTTTTTTCCTCAAAAGTTTGTGTGTGCATGCGCGTGCACGCGCATGTGAATAACCGGTCTGGGGAAATGATCCAAAGGTAAACACTGTTTTCTCATAAGCCAAAGGAGTTGAGGATTAGTGGCTGGTGTGCCATCATTCCCAGGGCTGAATGTCAGTCAGCAGTTCAGCTCTGGATCTTTGTTATATGTCAGTCTCAATTTCTCTCATCTCACCTGCCTACTTTTCATTCTTTACTGATTTTTTTTTATTATTATTATTTCCTAAAATTATAATATTTTAAAACAAAATAATATATTTTCTACATTCCTGCAACAGCCGGCTCAGTGTGTTTCCAGTCAAGCTATACCCTCATTTGCAATCTGTCAGCAAATTCCAGCTACTGCAGTGATTTGTCAAAGTGGCACTGTGAGCAGAGGAAGAGCTCAGCGAGGCTGCAGTTCCCACTATGGGATTGTTATCTGGTCAAATTTTAATCCCAGTTTCTTGGTTTTCATCCCCAGACAGGGGTGGTTAGAGGATGAGGATTATAGGGCGTGTGTGATGGCGGTGATGAAGGAGGGATGAATCAACAGTGAAAAGAACGGGTTTCTGAAAAAGATGCTGATTTGTTATACAAGCTGCATTGTTTATTGGACCCTTTATGTTTGAATATTATTTTATATTCACAGCCAGCATAACATTGTGGTTCTATTAGCCATGTGGTTATGGTTTAATGACTGGAGATGGGCAGACAGCACTGCAGCACTGCTGAAGTTTTGACTTGTAGTGACCTGTAGAAGTACTTTTTAAAAAAAAAAAATCAAAGTCTAAATTTGTTTTCACTATTTTGAGATTGGTGTGTGAAATAGAGATTTTTGCCTTGATGATAAAATGCAAATAAATGCACTATTAAAGGTAAGCATGCCGTCACAGCAAGACGCATGGAAATTTAAGCTTTTTTAATGCTAAAGTTAAAATTGAGCAACTACCTAAGTTAGGTAGTTTTTTTCATGTTCTTCTGTAAGAAGAAGAAATGCAAAAAGTTAGGAAGAGTTTATTTTCTCTTTTATTCGTTCAGTCATCTGTTAACCTTGAAGACAACAGGCAGAGACAAAGATGAGCATCAGCCTCTTTTGTTGACTGAGCAGATGTTTTCTCACTCTGAAACAGCACCATGTCTGCGTTTCTGACACATACTGTATATTACTGAGCAAAGCCTGAGTAGACTCTATCTGAAATGTGACAGAACATGATCACAAATCTTTTTGCAAATCTTTCAAAAGACCTTGACTGTAGGAAGTACAAAGCATCTTTGTGCATGTGTAGCAGGTGCTTAGGTAAAGTAAACAGCTGAAAACCCTTCTGTGTATTTCTTAACCCAGTGCTCTTGTCTCCTTTTATTTCTGATTCATCATAGGGAGCTATTGGACCTGCTGGTGCTCCAGGAGCTCAGGGACCCCCTGGCCTGCAGGGTATGCCTGGAGAGAGGGGAGGTGCTGGTATTCCTGGACCCAAAGGCGACAGAGTAAGCCATGATGGGAACCAAGTGTTGACAAACTGAAAATATAAACTCTAAATTTGTGGAATTTTCTCTACTTGTGCGTAAGTTTTATGCATATTTTCTTGTCAAGGAACAGACTCTTATGTATTTTTTTTATCCCCACAGGGAGATGTCGGAGAGAAAGGACCTGAAGGTGCTCCAGGCAAAGATGGAGCCAGAGTGAGTGACTGTCATTCATTTTGGTTTTCATGAATTATTGTACCTGCTGCTGAATACAGATAGAACTACTGTCATTTATTTCCTGGAAATACCATAGACTGTATGTTTATAGACACATGTGTATATACAGTTTATTATGCATTAAACGTTTTATGCAGTCTAAACCTTAGAATCTAAAAATGTTCAATTCTTTTTCCTTTAAAATAAAAGTACTTTTAAACTGTAAAAACACTGTTTTACAGGGTCTCACTGGTCCCATTGGTCCCCCTGGTCCTGGTGGTCCCAATGGTGAGAAGGTGAGTGGGTTTTATTTAATGTAACTATTGTGATGTCTTGGCAAACCTTCTTTTTGGACTCTGTTAATAGTATAAATAGGCTCCTACAATTTTATGTGATTTCATTTTTTTGAGTTTTAGAAAAAAATTGCTGTGTACCAAAACCAGCTGTATGGTGTGTGTTGCTGATGTTGTGCCTGTGTTTTTCCACAGGGTGAATCTGGTCCTGCTGGTCCTTCTGGAGCTGCTGGTGTCCGTGGTGTTCCTGTGAGTGTCACAGTTTAGCTGCTATCTGTTCACTCTAAAAGTCAAATAACATTGTTTTAGTATTAAAACATGTACAATTAGAAATTCAGTGCATGCACAGTGACTAGATTGCATCATCTTATATTAGTGTATTACATCAGAGGGTTTTAGGCATTGTGGATGTGGGATGTTCTTGTAGAATGTATCCGGTATCTTCTCCTCCACCTGGTTTATAGTGTCACAGTTCCACCCTCCTCTGGGTTTAGGAGGATTTCTTTACACTTTTCAGTTTCCCTTTAAAGCCAGACATTTTGAAATATTGGATATCTTAACTTTAAAACATATCAGCCGTCTCTCACTCATCCTAACCTCTGTAATATTTATTTATTATTTTTTTGTTTTTTTGCCTGTTACTTCATCTTTCAGGGTGACAGGGGTGAGACTGGACCACCTGGACCTGCTGGATTTGCTGGACCCCCAGTAAGTTGAACAATATCTCTGTGAACTTCTCTTACTTCTCTACCTGAAACTGTGCAGACTACAGAGTGATGTGTTATGCTTGGACTTGCCAGCAAAGTTATAGAAGAAATGGGAACGCAGTCTTAATTAAGACCTTGTCCAGAGTGCTGTAAGTGATACACCTTGTTTATTTTGGACATGGTTATTTATTCTACATGGAAAAGCTTTTCTATCATGAATATCTGGAAACACTTGGATGTCTGACTGCCTTACCTTACACAATGATTAATTATTGATTTTGTGTCGGGTTGAATAAGACTACAAGGTATCTAAATACTTTTTGGTTCAGAGCTCACAGACAGAAACATGTTACCGCCATACATTTGGAGCTGCAATTAAAAGTTTTGAAATTGGCGTGTCATCTCTTTCTGTTGATTTTGGCACAATCCCAAGCCAATAATGAAAAAGAATTCAGGTGAATGAAAACTCAAATCTTACTCCATATTTTTTTTTTATCCTTGGACTCTACTAGAGTAGCTTTGCATGATTCACAGTTCTATATAATCTTCATTTATCTCGTGCTTCCTCGATGCAGCTTGGGTTCAGTTCATCTACTGAAGATTTGAAATGCAGGTGGGGGATATGTAGCCAGCCAGAGCTACATGCCTGAGAAGATCATATTTATTAAGGATTTGACCGTCAAAAGAGTTTATGTAACAGCAGCCACTGTGGGCACAAACAACATTTACACAATGAGGGGAAATGCTGAAATGTAGTGCTCCAAGTAGCACTTGTAAAAAAAGAGTCGTGAAGTCAATGGCCTGATTTGATTGCTATTTAAAAGCATAGATTTGTGCATAATTTGACGTACTTCTCGATCATAAATAGGTAGGTCTAGCAAGTTGGTATTGCATTTACACAAAATTTGGAGCTGGACAACAACAGTTCAAGTAGGAGAGGAAAAGATAGCCTAACTTAAAATTCTTAGTTCAGCTCGAGCTCAAAACTGTCTTTTTCTTTCAGGGTGCTGACGGTCAGCCTGGAATCAAGGGAGAACAGGGAGAATCTGGACAGAAGGGAGATGCTGGTGCCCCTGGACCCCAAGGACCATCTGGAGCCCCTGGACCTGCAGTGAGTCTCACTATATTTACATATTTATTTTACAATATATGTATTTTTTTCCTCACTTGTTTCCCTTTCATTATTTTCTATCATAGTCTAACCCCAAAATAATGAGGCCTTGCACAAAACCACTGGATGTTTGCTGCCCAGCTTTGTTATTAATCAAAAACATTATATAACAGTAAGACAGGCACTGAGTGACAGTTTTTCCAACAAGAAGAGAAGTTGTTAGGTATGCACAAATCAGCAGAAAAGTATTTTTTCTCTCTTTCTTTGTTGAACATTCGTGGTGGAGTACAAAAAATCAAAGTTACAGAAAACCCTTGTGATACACAAGGCAGAACATAAAACAAGCTGACAGAAACAACCTGCTATAAAACATAACACAAATATCAGACACTAACACAAAATATGATCATTTCAGGGTCCCACAGGTGTTTCTGGACCTAAAGGTGCTCGTGGTGCTCAGGGACCTCCTGTAAGTGGCATTTTTAAAATATTTTCGGCTATATTAAAGAATCTCACTTTTGGTTCAGTGTTAAATTACTTTACTCTTCTATGTCTTACAGTAGCATATGCAAGAAGCCTTATTTTAATCTTTTATTTTTGACTACGTCTAAACATATCTCTCTCTGTCAGGGTGCCACAGGTTTCCCTGGAGCTGCTGGCCGAGTTGGACCCCCTGGCCCCAATGTAAGTCCATTGTCCTTATAACCTATGACCTGCTTCCATCCAGCTGACTTCATGTGCAGCTTTTAAAGTACAACAGTGGTGATGTTACCAAAAACGAAACATATGAGAATATCATCAATATTGCCCACAAGTGGGTGACAAATTAAGCCAAAAACAAAGTGTTTTCTGTAAGTTGTCGGGTTATGTGCTTCAGTGCACCTTCAAGTTGCTGGAACTCTATTGGAGGATTGGAAAATATTCCCTATTTAGGATTTTAATGATGGATCCAATTGTTCCAGAAACTCCCACTGATATTTAAATGTGTTTGAATCAGTCTTTGAAGGCTATATTTTAATACTTAAACCATCTATTGACCCCTTATTGGGTCCATATCATCCTTGAAGAGAAAATTTTGAATTGGCTTGCTGTATTCCTCTAAGGGGACCCAAACCACGTCACTCAACACATTCTACATGTATGGCTATTTTTTATAATTACATCTACCCCAGGGATAGGAAGCAAGAACTGCTGTTTTTCATTTCTGTTTTATAAGCCAGAGAAATTAGTGACAAATCAATGAAACAGATAGAGGAATGTGTTTCTTAATACCACCTGATTTCTCTGTATGATGGGAAACCTTGTAATTTGCACCTATAAAGTGCTTGCTTTTGTTCTTCCAACACCTACACACTTCCACCAGCGTGTGTCTGCAGGTGTTTGCTTATATTTTTATTTTCTATAGACATGCTGCAATGAAATGAAACATATTGTGAGAAGCCAAACTAACCCTGTAAGGCTGTTAACATACTGGAGATCACCATGGTACGTTTCAGTAATGATGTATAAATATGTGTCATCCTCCTCACACTTCTTAGGGTAATCCTGGACCTGCTGGTCCAGCTGGCCCTCCTGGTAAAGATGGGCCCAAGGGTGTGAGGGGAGATGGTGGCCCTCCAGGCAGACAGGGTGATGCTGGGCTCCGCGGTCCTGCTGGAACTTCTGGAGAGAAGGGAGACCCCGGAGAGGATGGTCCTCCTGTGAGTTTCTAGTGTTTTAATCATACTGCATCATAGAATACTCAAGACACTGGCTTGTTTATCATCTGAAGTTCCTTTTAAGTAATGCTTGAAACCTCTTCAGTTTTGTTAACACTCACATGCACCATATTTAGACAGTCTTAAGAGCTACTTTGGGGAGTAAAAAATGATCAGATCTGTTTGTTTTCTACGTGTCTGTCGGTATTTGTGTAGCTCTGTCCGCCCAAAGAGGCAATTTTATCAGTAATGGAAACACTCTCCATTACTGCACAGAGCTGTCAGTGTCCATCACTAGCTGTAATAACAGACCAAGACATCTGACAGCACAGGGCAGCACAGGCCAGTGACAGACTGATGACAGGATCCCAGGCTTTTACTTTGCCTACTCCCAGAGTTGCGTGCACACGACTGTTATAAACATGTGACACTCCTGTCAAGATAATGACATACTATATCATAGATGATAGCCTACTCAAACATCAAGATAGTTGCTGTGCGAGCCTCCAGTCTACCTATAGATGACATATTTTCAGTCTTGACTCACGTATCAGTACATCAAAGTCTTTGTCAGCTGAACTGTGTGTTCAGATGTCACTTGCAGTGAGTTGTTTATAGTGGACATGGTTTCAGGGAGAGGCCATGAGGAAGAATGAGCTGTGGCGGTGAGGATGATGTGGATCAGAGAGGTGATGGAGAGACTGACACTGAAAAGTGCAGCTGCAGCTGGGACTAAAAATCTCATAGGTAGCAAATGACAGAAGGAATAAATCATAGGACACAATTACATCTTTCAGCAAGAGCCTTTGCTTTGCTTTGCGTTGTATTGAATTGTATTGAGCATTTGTCAGCAAACAATGCGGATGACTCAAAAAAGTCATCACAGCACAAAACCTACAAGAAATAGTCCCCTGGATGACCTGTCAGCTTGTCAGTTTTAATCTTTGTTGTATGTCTGTATGTATTAAACAAACTGTGTGCACTCGCTGGCTACTTTCTTGGGTATACCCTGCTAGAAACGGGTTGGATCCACTTTTTGTCTTCAGAATTGCCTTAATTCTTTGTGGCATAGATTCAACAATGTGCTGAAAACATTCCTCCGGGATTTCAGCCCACATTGACATGATAGCGTCACACTGTTGCTGCAGCTTCGTCAGCTGTTATGCAAAATCCCCATTCCTCCACATTCCAAAGGTGCTCTATTGGATTAAGATCTGGTGACTGTGGAGGCCCTTTGAGTACAGTAAACTCATTCCGGTTCAAGAAACCAGTTTGAGATGTTTTGAGCTTTGTGACATGGTGCATGACCCTGCTGGAGGAAGCCATCGGAAAATGGGTACAGTGAGATCACCAAAGGATAGACACAGTCAGCAACAGTACTCAGGTAGGGTGTGGCAGTTACACAGTTCATATTCGTCTCTAAAGCTTGAAAAAGGGCAACTGTACTCCTATTTGTTTCATGAAGATGTTTCACCTCTCTTCCGAAAGGCTTCTTCAGTTGGTACTAAAGTATTCAAAGTGTGCCAAGAAAATATCCCTCGCACCGTTACACCACCACCGCCAGTCTCAACCATCGATACACAGCATGGATTCATGCTTTCATCTCTTCCATTCGAATCTCACAGCAAAAACTCATCAGACCAGGCGACATGTTTCCAGTCTTCTATTTTCCATGTAGCCTCAGTTTTCTGTTCTTAGCTGACAGCAGTGGCTTGTGGTGTGGTCTTCTGCTGCTGTAGCCCATCTGCTGCAACGTTCAACATGTTGTTTGTTCAGAGGTGCTCTTCTGCATACCTTAGTTCTAGCAAATGGTTATTTTAGTTACAGCCTGGCCATTCTCCTCTGACCTCTGACATCTACAAGGCATTTTCACCGGAGAACTGTCACTCACTGGATATGTTCCCTTTTTCAGACCATTCTCTAGAGATGTTTGTGTGGAAAAACCCTTGTACATCAGCACTTTCTGACCAGCCTGTCTGGCCCCAAGAACCATGCCATGTTTAAAGTCACTCAAATCACCATCCTTATCCTTTCTTCTCCGTGCTTGGTTTGAACTTCAGCAGTCTTGACTATGTCTACATGCCTAAATCCATTGAGTTGCAGCCACTTGTTTAGCTGATTGGATCAACAAGTAGTATAACAGGTGTACCTATAAAGTGGTTGGTGAGTGTTTATGCTTCATGTTCATTTTTGAGCTTTAAAAGTGCAGGATTGAGTGTTTATTAGCTGCTTTCTAATACTAATCTAAGCTAAAAAGCTGCTCACTGTAACTTCAGATTAAGAGGATAAAGCTTAGAGTGCTATCAGTCCTCTCATTTAACTGTCAGCCATGTATTTTCAAAATTATCAAACAATTATTTTAAGACACAGCCACCTTTTTGTGTAACATACTGTTATACTGGTGACTAATATGCTATTTATTTTTGTTTAGTTTGTTATTTTATATCTATGTATTCACTCATTTTGCTGTTTGATACTTTTTAGTTTGGGTGACATTTGTGTGAATTTTTTATGCTGTATATTAATCAGAGTCGTATGTAAAGATTTGCTTTAACTATAATTCAACGTATAAATTGTAAAGTGTCTTAATTATTCTGTTAGTCTTCTTGTGTGTTGATGCTGATTGTCAAAATTGTTTGTAATGAACTGTTAAATGAATCCATACCTACCCAAAATAATAATAATAGTTTAAAAAATATATCAACACAGTTCTACCACTTATTCCCTCTCAGGGCCCCCCTGGTCCTTCAGGTCCTCAAGGATTGGCTGGTCAGCGTGGTATTGTTGGTCTCCCTGGACAGCGTGGTGAGAGAGGTTTCCCAGGTCTGCCTGGATCTTCGGTAAGTAACATAATATTTACCCACTCAAGTAATAAACATGCAAATGGCCCCAAGAACCATATATTGATTAATTTGTCAATTATTTTGTTCATTTAAATTATATATTATGCTGTATGTCAGAAAAAACTAAAATATAACCCTCATAATTTCCAAGAGCCCAAGGCCACAAATTTAAATTGTTTGTTTTATACAAATGTTATCTAGACATTCAATTAAAAAAAAAATTAGGTCAGTTGACATTAAAAAAATAAGTAGATTTAATCAAATAATTACATTTAATAAGTAATTTTCTATGCTTCAGATAAATTAGAGAAGTAAGGATGTTTTCCTGCCCAGTTATTTTACTTATTTATTTATTAGTTTAGTTTTTTTGTCTATTCATCTGTGCTTTAAAAACTTTGTGTTTAGGGGTGAGTCAAACAATAGAGTACTGTTTCACACTCACTTTTTTTTTTGACATTTTGACATTTGGCATCAATGGATTAATCAAGAAAACAACCTCCAAATTAGTTGCAGCTATATAATAGATTAAAATCATAAAATAACCTTCAATCCGATGAAGCCGGAACTCACACATTTGGGCTGTTTTTCTTATTAAAATTGTTGTCAGTCTTCAGTTACCCGAAATGATTTACATTCTGTTTTTATGCATTGCATCACATTGATGCCTCCAACACATTTCTGAATCACTGAATTCCACTTAACATTTCACACAGCAGCCCAACTTTTTCAGAAACATGTTGGTAAAATGAATATTCATCAAAGTTCCTTAAGAGCACAGTGCCTACTGGTTTGTCAGTACAAGTGAAAGTGGAAAACCTTCAGACAGTATCTACTGTCATTCTGCTGTCCTAATTGGGTCACAGTCAAATCAAATCTCACATGAGCGAGGGCTTCTCTCCATGTGGTGCTATCTGATGAACAGGATGACATGTGACAAGAAGCCTCCCCTTCTTGCGTCTCACACTATTAGATATGTGACATGAGCTTGTCCCCTACTTACTACATCTCAGTGGGCATGTCCTCAGCATCAATTATTCATCTATACGCATGAAAGGGATGCCAAGAAAACCGTAGTGATGCCAAGTCACCCAGGAATCTTTCAAGCAGAGAATATGATTTTAGTAACGGAAGGGTGGTTGAACTGTGGATTCAGTATCTTTCGTGTTCTATTGCTTTCCTCAAGCTTATTTATGGACTGATTTTTAAATTTGATATGCACTGTAAGGATATGTACGTGGGTACTATGTACAAAAAAATGTACCCTTTAATTTAAATTCTGCATAATGAGTTCAAAGTCTGACCATCTTGACAAGTTTCAAGACGGCTTATGAAGAATTGTATAAGCTCATTTAACCCTCCCTAAACATTCACAGATACTAATGTTATATCTGCAAGACTTAGATTGTTTCTTTTTTTTTTAATTTACAGCAAAAGCTAAGCTCATCGAAGTACTCATTAAATATTTTCTTTTCTATGTGGGGGAATAATCAGACTAAATAAATAATAATAACAATAATAATTGAATGAACTCAGTTAAAAGTCTTCTGTCTTCTCAT
Source organism: Bujurquina vittata (assembly GCA_015106715.1). NCBI lineage: Eukaryota > Metazoa > Chordata > Actinopteri > Cichliformes > Cichlidae > Bujurquina > Bujurquina vittata. Next base: position 33,309 of record VUQK01018059.1, on the reverse strand, counting down.
GTCTCATCAGGGTGAGCCTGGAAAACAAGGAGCTCCTGGTGGCCCTGGAGATCGTGGACCTCCTGGACCTGTTGGACCACCTGGACTAACTGGACCTGCTGGAGAGCCTGGCAGAGAGGTCAGAGAATAACTAACACAAACAGCATGCTTGGATTCAGATTGATAGCTGCCACATTACATAAGGGATCTCAGCTGTTTTTAATTTCATGTTAGAAATGGCAGGAGACCATTACCATGCACCTCTGTTTGCTTCATGTTTACATTTGCATTGTGTTTACGCCATATTAATATTGTGTCTCACTCGAGCGGGGTTAATTATGCGGCTGATCTGTATTCAGTAGGAGGGCATCCTGTTTGGTGGAAACTATTAACATTTGATTTGGTTCTGTCATTGACAGGGCAACCCTGGATCTGATGGACCTCCCGGTAGAGATGGTGCTACTGGAATTAAGGTGAGAAGCAAACCTGGGTTATATCAGTCAAATCTTAATACCCTTAATGATGCTTTGGAAATGTTAAAAGGGTTCAAGCGTTAGTGGCATAAGACAGCACAACAACAGCATCATCTCTTAATTCAACCAAAGTAAATCTGCTGCTTAGAAATTTTCAAGCCTGATGGGATAATTTTTATAAATTTAGGCACCACTTTGGAAGACATTTTCTAAAACTTCTTGTATATATATGATCAAATGCATCAATATTTAATAAGTGTAATCATGTTCACGCTTTTTTTTCCTGCCACATAAAAATATGTACATTGAAGATTTTAATTTTTTGTTTTTACTATCTGGTTTTAGCATCTTAGACCTTCTGCTTAGGTAGACGGCATTGATCTTGTTTATGTCTTATATGTCATTCCCTGACTGTTGTGCTCTCCCACTGCAGGGTGATCGTGGTAACACTGGTCCTACAGGTGCTCCTGGCGCTCCAGGCGCTCCTGGAGCTTCCGGCCCAGTTGGTCCCACCGGCAAACAGGGAGACAGAGGAGAGCCTGTGAGTACAAACTCCAAGACAAGCTTAATGAAATAGGATGTTTCCAGAAAGGCTGCAGCTGAAGAGCAAAGTTTGTTTGGCCTTATGAGATTTATATAAGGTGGATTTTTCTTTGCTGGAAATTAACATATTGTCTGATAGCAAGTGCTGAGGAGCATGTCTCAAGTGTTTTATCCCTGACTGACCTGTGGTCTGAGAGGAAGATTAAATTCTCTGCTTACTTTTCTCATTTACATAACATTTATTCAGTGATTTTAAAAACTGTAGACTATTTTAACACAGTCTGCTTCCTAAATGCAGACATATATTGACCGTATGAGATACCAGAATTGAAGGTTGTCCTTTTATATTAAGTAGTACTAATTACCTAAAAGCAGGCAGGTTTGGTTTACAAGCATATTGCTAAACAAGGAGGTACACAGGCAGTACACAATGCGTGGTACATGCTTGAGTGAAGACAGAATACTAATCTTGCAATTCTTGCTAATTCTTGCAGAATGCAATTTTTTTTAATGAGAAATACCACAATTACTAATAACTGAACACACTATTAAAGGTTACAATAACATTTGAAAAGTACTGCTCCAGTCATCTTTCCCACATAGTGTTCTCATCCCTTTTGTTTCTTTTGCTTTTCAGGGCGCACAGGGACCTTCGGGATCTCCGGGACCTGCTGGAGCCAGAGGAATGCCTGTATGTATCTTTCTGAAGAGTAACAAAGCTGCATGCAAAGTCTTGAATAATTTCTGGTCTGAAGAAACAACAGAGAAAGGGTTTAGCCATCACAAGACTGGAATTAAATCTTGAAATTCACACACATATTACCAAACTTTGTTCTCAGGGACCCCAAGGACCCCGCGGTGACAAGGGTGAGGCAGGAGAGGCTGGTGAGAGAGGACAGAAGGGACACAGAGGCTTCACTGGTCTGCAGGGTCTCTCCGGACCTCCAGTAAGCATCCATGCTGACTGTTAACGTACCTCAACTGCCTCCTGAACTTTGTCTTATATCAGCTCAGTTATTTAAACTGATTCATGCCTTTGTTGTATTGTAGTTTTACTTGTCAGATATTTATTATATTTCTTCCACTTTAGGGTCAACCTGGAGACCAAGGTGCTACTGGACCTGCTGGACCTTCTGGACAACGTGTGAGTACAAAATGCTCAACCGTAATAAAAAAAATCATTAGCTTCATTAACTGCTTCATGTTCAAACCTTAACATCTCAACCTGTATACGTAGGGACCACCTGGACCTGTTGGCCCCGCTGGAAAAGATGGCACAAACGGTCTGCCTGGACCCATTGGACCCCCTGGACCCCGTGGTCGCAGTGGAGATACCGGTCCTGCTGTAAGTACTTTTATTTGACCATTAAATTGATCTTCCTCTTTAAAAAAAATTTAATAAATTAAAAAAAATTTTAAATATACAAGAATTCCAAAGGTTTTAAAATATCCTCAGAACTGAAACTGCAAGATTTCGACTGTGCAAGATTGTCACAAGCTGATAACATCAGTTTATGTAGTTATATCATTGTTAGTGTTTCCCTTCTCAAATAATTTCATATAACATTACTTGCTCATTTACATTACAAAGTCATGTAAGATCATCCTTCCTCTGTTTCATTTAGAAGAGAAAGAGCACTATCTGTATATTTTCCATTCAAATCAAAACCATTATATAAAATGTAAAATATCAATAAGCAGACGCATAAAGTCCTGCATACTCCACATGGCCAAAATCAAGTGGATGTAAATGAAATAATGTAGGATTTAGGGGGGAATTATGTTAAATTAAATGTGAGTATGAGAGGAAATTAACAACTTGTTTACAGTGTGGCTGCAATGTGAACATTGCTGAAGGTCAAGTCTCAGACAAGTTAATAAAAATGTGATACAAGAACAGACTGTAGAGGATTTCCTGAACCCATCATGAGGAGACACTTGACAGATTTGACAGTAAATTGTCAGAATAATCCAGCATTTGTGAGTGAGCAAGAATTAAGAATCCAGAAGTGTACCGATTGCAAGACAAAAAATATATAAATCTTCCATCTTTCTTCTTTTCTCTCAGGGTCCTCCTGGAAACCCTGGACCCCCTGGTCCTCCTGGTCCCCCTGGCCCTGGCATTGATATGTCTGCCTTCGCTGGTCTGGGTCAGACCGAGAAGGGCCCTGATCCTCTCCGGTACATGAGGGCCGACCAGGCTTCTGGAAATCTCCGACAGCATGATGCCGAGGTCGATGCCACACTCAAATCTCTCAACAACCAGATTGAGAACATCCGCAGCCCTGAGGGATCCAAGAAAAACCCTGCTCGCACCTGCAGGGACCTGAAACTGTGCCACCCTGACTGGAAGAGCGGTGAGTGACACCGAGGGGAATTGGTTAAATTGGGGTGAGATGAGAAAGCACAAAGGAATTTTTTTGTCAGCTCAATTTGGTAAAGTCAAGGTTTGTGTTAAATAAAGTCTGTATAGTCTGGGAGTGTTTGGACTGAGACGATTCACAGCCAGTTTGTTTAAATATTAGAAAAACACAGTTTGCTTAAACATTTTACAATAAATTTCCAATTATCAGATTTTTAAGCTATCAAAGGGAAGGCATGATGTAAGGGAAATGTCTCATCCTGGTGTCTATGTTTCTCTTTTCCCATCTTTTTCAATCCATAGGAGAGTACTGGATTGATCCCAATCAAGGCTGCACCATAGATGCAATCAAAGTCTTCTGCAACATGGAGACAGGGGAGTCCTGCGTCCACCCGAAACCTCCCAGCATCCCTCGCAAGAGCTGGTGGACCATCAAGAGCACGGACCGCAAACATGTCTGGTTCGGAGAGACAATGAATGGAGGATTCCACGTAAGATGCTGCACCTTTTTTTAGTTCTCTATGGCTGTGAAATGTGCTCCAACTATTAATGGAAAAGTGGATTCACTGACAAAATACAGCATGCTTTACTCATCATCCTTAAAAACTAAACCACAAAGACATTGCAGGCATAACTTTTAGCTGACCTTCCTTTTCTTAAATGTCATGCAATGCAGTTTTACTATGGTGAAGACACGCTGGGACCCAACACTGCTGCCATTCAAATGACGTTCCTGAGGCTGCTGTCCACTGAGGCTTCGCAGAACCTCACTTACCACTGTAAGAACAGTGTGGCCTACATGGACGCCTCGACAGGCAACCTGAAGAAGGCTGTGCTGCTGCAGGGCTCCAATGATGTGGAGATCAGAGCCGAGGGCAATAGCCGCTTCACTTACACCGTGTTGGAAGATGGCTGCACGGTAAGATTGGCAATATGGCTGACATTCATTACACCCACGCTGTTGGTGAATAATGAGACGCTAGAGAGGGATGTTAAAAGTGGCTCAGAGAAAAGCTCTTACAAATTCACCTTCTCTTACTGTCTTGCTCTCTCGTGTCCACTCACCAAACCAATTTCATTCTCTCTAGTTTTAGAGGAGTCATAGGCCATTTACCAGCTGTTGTACATTTTCCCCTCTCTACAGAGACACACGGGAAGGTGGGGAAAGACAGTGATTGAATACAGATCACAGAAGACCTCTCGTCTGCCCATCGTGGACATTGCCCCCATGGATATCGGTGGAATAGACCAGGAGTTTGGAGTCGATGTCGGGCCAGTTTGCTTCTTGTAAAGAATGAGGGATCGAATTGTAGAGAAAGAAGAAGTGGAAATTTGAAAAAGAAAATAACATGAAAGAGGAGTACACTTCAGATAAGGAGGCGAGAAAGAGAAAAAAAGAAAAATCAAGACAGTTTTTTTAAAATGGGACTTTTTTTCTTAGTAGAAAGTGCTTTTCCAAGATGAACTCCATAGGATATCTGCACTGAATGGCACCAGCACCTGTCATTTGTGATTCATCCAGCATTGCCTACAGTCAGCTCGCCCCTCCCTATCCCCAACCATGGACACCCTGTTTTCCCTTAAAGTGCTACCCCCTCACCCCCACCCCTCCCAATCAATCTATTGCATATTCACGAACAAGAAGAAGGAAGTATGAGGAGAGTGCAGGAGCATACTTAGGAATGGGAGAGAGAGAACAATGTGTTGGTGTTATTTATTTATTGTTTAGGTTGGGATCCCAGGTGTGATAGGACTGAGTTTGTTGCTAAGTAATAAAAAGTCGCTTACACACAAATAATTTCCACCAACTCCCTCTCTTACTTCCTCCTTTTTTTCTAACCATCCCATCACTCCTATGCCATATCCACTAAAGAATACATATCTCTTTGGAAACAAAAATTAAGCTGCAAAGAAAGTGCAGGTGTTCCTATTTCTACTGCCACAGTGTGTCAAAAATTACTGTGTATTATAATAAAGTCAATGGTGCTATTGTTGTAAAACAGTTTGTATTTTTTATCAGCCAGATACTCACATTTAGTGACTTGTACATATGTATATATATGTATATGTGTGTATACATATATATACAGTTTCTCAGAGAGAGCATTTCACCCTGGATTTTGGATTTTTGGGTGATGAATGTCCCTGCTTCATCCTGCTATTGCTTCAAACATACGTACATAAACAAATATTCCCCCCTCGTGAATTTTTACAATCAAGTCATGTTTAATTTCAACCAAATTTGTTTCCTTTTTGTTTTCCTAGCATTTGTTTTGGTGTGTTAAAGCTACCTCACGCTAAAAAAAACAACCTTGCCAGTGAAACCTAAGGCCTTTTCCACCCCAAATCTTTGTTCATAAACACCATATTTTAGACAAATGTTAATATGACCAATATGTTGGAGAAATTTGGTGGTAAAAGCCCAGCCTGCGCCCTCCCCTACAGTATATGCTGTCCTTGATCCCTCTCTACTTCCTCCCTTCGGTCCTCCCACAGCACGCGCCCTCTGCTTTGGCACACGCACACACGGTAAACAGATTTAAAGTGTGTTTGACTTTGCTACTCCAGTTCTACAGCCAGCGCAGAGGGTCCATTTGTGTGAGGTTGTGTATATTTTTTTATTATTAATAATAATATTATTATTAATAATAATAGCATTATTATATTATGATCATGACTTGTTTTTGTTACGTTTTAATTAATGTAAATTGGAAATAAAAGACAAAACCAAGTAACAGGCTGAAGTTGCTTTTTATTTACATTCCATTTTGTTCTCCCCCATGTTGAAATATCGCATCCTTAAAAAAAAGTCACACCAAATCATTTCTGCTTTGCTTCTATTTTATGCTTTTGTGTCAATATCTAGATGTATTTCCAGGGGGGAGAAACAGCACAGATTTCAAGAAAAGGCAGGGATGGATACGATGTCTTCTAATTTTGCATTGACTGATGATAAAAAGTCATAACTTGTACTTGCATGTAATGGTTTTCCAGTCATTTTCCTCACTTTTAATGCACAGTAAAGTAGAAATGGGAAACACTGCCAACCATGATCAGCTTCTACTGTGACTTGTCTTTCTGTACTTCTATTCATCTAATTGCATTTTTTTTTCAATCTTCAATAGCAATAAAACCTAGAAGCATTTCTATGAAAAAATTAGAGCGATGTTTCTTTTATTTGGATATAAATTTTCTGTTTTTCCCCCCGAAATCGCTTTTCATAGCTCATTTATTATTTAACATAATGCTTTCCAGTATTACTTTACCCTTGTTTGAATATTTTTGGTGAACAGACAAGAAAACGAATCACTGGGATGGAAATACATCACCACTAGATGTATGATTTGTGACAAACAGCTAACATTCAATACATTTTCAGTGCATGTCAGGTTACACATACTACAGTTTATTCACAAACAGCTTTGCTTTTGAAGTCACATAACAAGTATCCAACTTTTTATTCTCATCTTCTTCTAGACTGTGTTTACCAATACGACCAGATTCACACCGATATCATAACAAAATCAATATCAGTCCACACAAAGTTTAACTGACTCTAGTTCTGACAGCATGGGAACAACGCAAGCTTGAACCGATCCCTCGCTCTCTGTAGAGTTTAAAGCACACAAACCACACTTATTAATATAGTACAGTAAATGTTGACCTACAGTATGCCAGCTTCTGTCTCAGCTCTTCCCACTTTACCAACCCGCTTTTTAGATAAAATATGTAATATTGTATATAATGACCACATAGATTCTTGTACATAGATTCTTTAATCAATTACATAATGAAGACACATGAAAAACAAAGCCGTGCTAGTAGCTTTGTGACACTGCGTGGTCCCTCAGCACAGTGCTTTGAGCTAAGCCCTAACATCAACATACTAACATCTTTACAATGACAGCGCTAACATGCTGATGTTTAGAAGATATTAGCTAACCATGACCCACTTAGTGATAGCCAAGGAATGTCACGACAGGTATTTGGTCCACAGGGTATAATTAAAAAAAAAAGTTATTTTTTAAATTGATCTGAATCGTAACTTGACTTAGAGCTGCACACATAAACATGTTAAACTAGAGGGTCCCAGTGTTTTTATTTGTGACCCATTAAAAAGCAGTTGCTACTGACTTGGTTGCATTGCCCTTATTTCCAAAACCAAGAGTTTCTTTTTTCTTTTTTTGTGTTTGAATGCAATGAGAGTCACAGATAAAATTATCCAATAAATAACAGGCAGGGGGGGGGAAGGAAAACCACAAATAACAATAATTCTATAAATGTTTGGCTTATTCTTCGCCATTAATAATTCCACACTCCACTGTGGAGACACGTTATAGATGTCGACTAGCAAACTGAAAATGGGGCCTTTAACAGCGTCTCAGTGAAAAATGACAAATCCAGATTTAGTTAATCACATTGTACAGCCTCCCCTCACAGTATGCTAACAGATTACCACAGTAAATCTGAATTCAATTAAATCATGTGAAACTGGGTGAATAATGATTGTTTATCCAGGCAGGGTTTGTTCCGTATATGTGCAAAAAGCTCTGCTGGATATTCAGTTCACCTGCAGTGCACCTACAGGAATAGCACTAGCTGTAACATTCCAAGTGTTCATGTTCTAACCAGGGCAATTATTCCATTTATTATCAAAGTGTTTTGCTTATTTTTACACTCCATTAAAAAAAAAAGCAAATATGAAAAGCTTATGTGAAAAAAATGGCATTCAAAAAAAATCAGGACCCAAGGTTTTCAACCAGCTTCTCTCTGGATAATTACCAAAATTAAGAATAATTTTCTAAATTGAGGTGAATTCTCTCTGCACCTATCAATGCTTTCAGTATTATGGAGCAGGTTGGAGACAGAATAGTTCACCTCCAGTTCTAATCGCTTCAACAGAGAAAATTTAGATCAGCACCTTACCGCTGGCACAGAAACACTGGCTCCGTGCCCATTTATTGAAAAGGGATTAAATAGTATCTGTGCAAAATCAATAACATCAAAGTAAAAATGGCCATAACAATACACTCCATATATGTGTGCCTCATGTGCACACATATACACACACAGATTAGACAAGCAATTAGAAGAGGACACACAGAGTTTGCACACTCTCCTTGACCTGATAAATACACTCCGGCTGATTAGTGCCTTTCAGTTGTTCATTAGGGGTCAGTTGGTCAACGACTCCTAATTAGAGCTTAATGAACACAGTATGAAGCATGGTGGGAGAACAAAAGAGGGTCTGCAAGTAAGACAGAAGGTTGTGTTCCTGAAAGAATGACTTAGATTTTACACTTTTACTTTGCAATTTTAGTTTTTGGGATTTTCTCTCAGTATAGATGATGGGATGACTAAACAATTACAGTACCAGTCAAAAGTTTGGTAAGTGTGTCCAAACCTTTGACTGGTACTGTATTTATTTTTCATTGAATGACAAAAAATATGATAGGAAAGGAAAGATAAAGAAATATGTGGGGCGTTCAGCAGCTGTATTTCCTGCATGTACATCTTCCATAGTTGGTTTTCAGCTTAAGTCTACGCAGAATTTCAAAGTCAAGAGTGATAGAAATTACATTTGATTATTTAATTTACATTTCAGCTGAGTTTAGAAACCAGTTAGTTTAGAAACCAGTGCTTAGAGTATCTGTCTCAGTAGGGGTCTTGCGTGGGCTGGGTAAACTCTTCAGGTACTCCAAATGTCTGCGAGCCTCAGCTTGGTTCTGCCTCACATAGTACACTACATATACAATGACCATAAAGAACCACACAAACATGGTCACCAGCATGGCTATATCTGTGGTCTTCCTCTGCAGGCTGCAGAAATTCACCCCAGAGTCCAACAGTTTAACCAGTGGTTGGCCTGCATGCTCGCCCAGTGACCCTGGGTCCTCCCACCTGCTCCCCTCGCCCACCCCACGCACAGAGCTCTCACATATTATCCCATTCACTGTCTCAGGCTCAAGGTTCAGAGTCTCCATCAGCTCCTGGAGGGTGCAGTCACAGTGCCAGGGATTGTGGTAAAGGCGTGTCTTTGCACGAGTAGAACCAAACTCGTCCTTGCTGGCCTGCCTCAACTGGTTATGTGAGAGGTCCAGCAGACGCAGCTCGGGACCCAAATGCCGCAGGGCCCCCGAGGCAAGTGAGTCGATGCGGTTGTGGGACAGGTACAGGTCCCGCAGGTGGACCAGGTTACTGAAGGCACTCTCTGGGATGTTCCGTATGTAATTGCGTTCCAGGTGGAGGGAGACTGTTTCTGGTGGGATCCCCTCTGGGATCTCCCGCAGACCAGCATCCGAACACAACACTGTGGCAGTGTCCCAGGCACAGTGGCAGCTGTCTGGGCACTGTGGGAATACTTGGCCCCACAGAGCCAAGAACAAGAGTGACACAAGCAGCCATGAGTGAAGATCCAGTCCTTTACCTCTTCCTCCACTGATGCTGCTGGTACATCTCTCCTCACACCAGCCTGTGCACATCGCCTCACCATAGCCCCCTGACACACACCAGGTCCCAGTTAGCTGCACACTGTTGCACCAGGAGAATCTGACATATTGAGAGAAAAGAGGTCAGTTTAGAAATGAAGACTCTCTGTCTCTCTTTTTACTTAATCTGCACATGCAATCAAAACAAATGCTCAAAAGGGGAGATTATGATGTTTGGGAGGAGGGGCAGAAAAAAGGTCAGTGGATGAAGAGATAGACAATGAATGAGCTTAAGCACGGCTTATTCAGCAAAAGCTGTCCTGCATGGAGAGACACAGTAATACAAAATGGACAAAAACATGTAAGAGGATGCTTTCTGTGCTAGAAATGCACCCTTGCCATGCAGACTGAACAGAAATGTTTGTTAATAACTCTGAAATGATACTGGACTTTCATAGGAAGCATCCGCAGGTTTTATTGCAGCGATTCCCTCACGAATCATAGCCCAAGCAGTAATGATGGTTTAACTGATCTAATGGGGTTGAAATCCTCTCTTGTATTTCTGCATTACAAGGATGTAAATCATTATACAAGATTATCTTAAATCCTCCCATGCCTTTCCTGTTATGCCCCTCCAGCAGCACAAATTTAAGATGAGAAGAAAAGCATGACATTACACCCATCAATACATGTTCATCTCATTTATCCCTGTATTTATTTCCCCACGATGCCATAACACTTTAATCATATTCCAAGAGTGAGGTAGAGGGAATCTGTATTGTAGGGATGGAGGTTGGAAAGGGGTTGGATCGATAGCCCAAGCATTGCCTGCTGCACTATTAACGGCACGAACATTAATCCTGCCTGAGTCCCATAGTGTCAATAAATGACAGGCCTGGAAAAAAGAATAACCCAGCAGCAGTCTGGATGTTAGCATCTGCTCACTTTTCCCACAGTTTAGAGGCAAAAGTTTAAAAAAAAGCAACTTGGCTAGACTCTGCAACACATGAGCAAAACCAAATGAAAGTACATTACATGCATTATGTCTGGTGGCTTTTGTAGAATTTGTAGACTCGCTACAGCTTTTCTCTCTTTTTTAAAAAACAAAAAAAAACTATGTGGGTTTGTAAATGGTGTCTGTTCTTGTTTTATTGAGACAAGTATGGCCATATGATACCAGACAGAAATCACTCCTTGAATTTGAATAAAAGACTATCCTCTTAAAATGTCAAGCACTCTCTGCTTTCTGCCATTTGTCATAATAGAATAAAAATTGTCATGTGTCTCCACACTCCTGACAGCCCGGCTGAGGGTTTCGACCCCAGACTAAAGCGGCCTAGATTTGGCTGATATGTCTGAAGGTGACTGGGTGACAGCACTGTGGTGGCCATCAGTGTGCCCTCTGTGCCTTATAAACTGAGCAGAGGATTTGACTCGACACTCATAACTGCCCGTTATTAACATACTGAATGCAGATGCATGCAAATCCCCAATTAGGAAAAATAATCATCTGCTGCATTAATAAGAATGGGACCGAGAAAGACAGTAGAGACACCCAAAGCAAATAAAACTGTGGTTACAGCTGGTGATTGCATTTTCCAATTAGTATTTTCTTCCTAATTTTAAAACGCATTAAATCCGAAGTAACAGCGGCATTATCTGATTTCGGAGTTCGTATCCCGCAACCTACATTGTTTTGATTTTTTTTTCCTTTTCTTTCTTTTTGTTTGTTCATAAAGTGAACGAGCACAAAAATCACATTTAATCACTGCGATTAAATTCCATGCAGACTATAGATGACATTAATCTGCGTGAAACAGGTCAACTGGTCTACCCGGAGAAAACAGCGCTTTCCGTTCGATGAAAGACAGCCCATGTGGATTTGTGTCTCCTTTTTCAACTTCTGAACAATAAAAGCAAAGTTTATACAAAATGTAAGTGCAGTTGTTTTCCTCTGCTCGCTCTATTTGGCTGAAGTTAATGCGAATTTTAAAGAGAGAAATCCTCGACAGTAGTAGACACACGCAGGCCATCGCTACTGATTAACAGGTCCGGACATTAGAGTTAGCTTTTCACAAATCAGCTAAAAAAAAAAAACTTACCTGTGCAAATCCAGTCAAGTTTGGACCCACGCAGCGGGTGAGGGTGGGTTTTATTCAGACTCCGTTTGTAGTTTTTCGTCCCCACGACAGGATAGGCATTAACATCATCTTCCTCAGTGTTGACAAACTTCCGAGAAAGCCAAAAAGAAAGAAGAAGAAGAGCGAGAATCACCTGAGAGTGCGCGGCGGACTGTCCCCGGAAGGCTCTCAGCAGCGGAGGGAGTTGTAGCGATGAAGATGTGGGGCAGACTCCCTCCCTCCCTGTGTATCCCCGTGTGCGTGCGCGCGTACGTGTGTGCGTGCGTGTGTGTGTGAGCGAGAGAGCGAGACAAACAAAAATGGGAGGTGTGCCCTCCTCCACTTCTTCTTTCCCTCACTAGCTGGCATCAATCTCAGCTTTCTGAGAACACGCTGGTTAACTTAATTAGCCTATAGGTATAATTAGATTCTTACAACCATTTTTCCAGCAGAATCTGATTGAAATCCAGCCGCGTGCACGGTTACAGATAGATTTTTTTTTCTCCATAGAACCAAAACAGCTTTATTTATTTTACTTTTTTATAAAGCATGTGAAATAAATCTATCGCAAAGCTGTGTAGGCTATTTGCAAAAACTGTCAGACTGTTGAGAGAGAGAGAGAGAAAAAATGGCACTTGCAGCTGTCACAGTTAGATAAACAGGAGTCCTGACTGATAGAGCTGAAAGAAAACAACATTAAAGAGAAGATGCGCCTCCTCTAATCACTCCCGGTTTGTCCACGCTTAGTAGTGGAGGTCAAGTAGAAAGGGACTTCATTTGTCACAGTGTGCAGGCATAGACAGTGTATCAAGCTGAAACTGGAGACTGACTCTGGACACGCAGAGAAACGTGTGCATGAACCTACAAAGGATGCAGCAGAACATATGGCAGCCTTGACATTTTGAATTTCCATATAAATTATTTGGAAACACCATCAGATTGTGACACAAAACGGGGGGGGGGGGGGCTGGTCGGAAG
>VUQK01018059.1:0-17410 GCA_015106715.1 Bujurquina vittata | reverse complement strand
GGTATAATTAGTAAAAAAGATAAACCAAAAAAAGTCTTTTTGTATGTTGGTTTATTCAAGCTGAATAATAAAGAAAAAAAAAAAAAAAAAACTATGTTAATCCTCTCTAAAAACTGGACCAGAAAACAAAATGTGCTGTCTGTTGTTCTTTCAATGAAGTCAGCTGCTTCCGTTTGCAGGGGACTGGGCGGCGCCCTGAAGGGTCCTGCGGGCCATCTCCAGGGCTCCTTCCTGGGTCTTGTTCCCGCCAATAAAGCCTCCGGCATGGACAAAGATGCAGCCTTTTATCCCACTGAGCTCTGACAGTGCTTCATCCCGAACACCGCGCCACTCTTCTGGCAGTGACAACCTGGGACAGGAGCACAGAAGGGCAGGTTGGTTTACAGATGGACACTATATGGTCTGCTGATCACTTCCTGTTGTGCATTAGTTTTGCAAAACAAACTGTACTGTACATTATGCACCAATTATGGAGTCAGGGGAAAAAACAAAAACAAACACTGAGTGCTTGATTTTCTAAGTCACTTTTCAAACAAAAATAAAATATACTTGCAGGCTTAAACTTCTCAGATGTGAAGATTTACTTATTTTCTCTGCCTTATTGAAGTAAAAAACTTCTATGGAGCACTAGTTTGACAAAACAAGCCATATGAATGTTACTTTGGGCTTTATAGAATTCTTATATATGAACTGGCTAAGAACATAAAAACAAAAATATTCAGTCATCTTGTCAGATTATCAGTTTCAGCATCCCCCCAAAAATGAAGAAAAAAAAAAAGAGAGAGACATTTATAATGTGAATTAGTTGGTTGTAATTCATTTCCCTCATAATTTCTGAATACGCTTGCACAAATATTTGGATCACCCTCATATTTTCAGCTTTCATGCCTGCAGGGATATGAGGTAACTGCAGCCACACTTGCACATAGCATCACTACAATCAGCATCAGCAAATAGACCAATAAAAGAAAAACAACAAAAAAAAAACAATCAGCTTTATTCTCCTCCAGCAATGTAGAAAATCACACCTCAGTGCCGCAACTGGAGAGACTTAAGGCAGCAGAGTGGAGTCAAAAGGCAATCTCACAAAGTGGAGAAAAGATTGGCTCTGCGATAGTTTATGAGCCAACCTCGAAAAAGCGTCTCCGGATGGAGCATGCAGAGAAAATTCATAAAAATGTAGAACAGCTCATTTACCACCTACTGCATGTAGCATACATCTCTGTACGGCCTCGCCAATCACACCTTACCAGTTATCTTGTGTGTGCATTTATGTCATTCTTGCCTTGATGGGGTTATTATCTCCATTATCTCAGACCCCTGTTCTCCTCAAAGGATTGTTATATTTAGCAGTGTTTCATTCTGATTTAGTCCTGATTAAGCACTTCATTGTTCACCTCTCACCTGCCAACTGCTTCTAGAATAGACTTTAAATGCCTTTAAAAATGCCTAAATTCTCTAAAAGCTTCAGATTTAATCAAAAACGTCACACGAACCTTTCGCTCCCCTTTCTCTTTGTCACATACTTGATGAATTATGGAACACTACAGTCAAACTTGTCAGAAATAAAGTGATACGGTTGTCAAACAGTGCATCAGCTTGAAGCGCGTAAAGTGTTTTCTCTTACTCTCAGACATTTCTCTTTTCTTTGCTGCCGTTTTTCATCTGTAAAATTCAGAGTGATAAGACAGTCTACCATTAGCAGGCGTGTATAAATAAACCATAATGTTGAGAATGATTTGAATGTATACTCCATTATCTCAAATCTTATCCCTAATAGGACGGCCATAAGACTACCTGGGGAGGAAAGCATGGCGAACCTATAATCCCTATTAAAGAATCAACCAATCGATAGCTGCACAGTGTGGCTGGAAAATGAGCTCCAAGGAAAGGTCAATGGGGCTGGTAATGAGGGAAGGAGTAGGAGGGGTGACTGTTGTTGTTACGATAGGCCAGGAAGCTTTCATTTCTAAGAGGACTGGTTTCAAAATAAGATCACAATTAACAAATTAGCATCTCGTAAGAGAAGACCCACCCTAAGACCTTAGCTGAGATCGATAATTCCAAATAATGTTTCATTAAAAAATATTTCTTTAGAGTAGGGGACATCCTCAAGACTTGGTTACTGCATGTTTCTGGTGGCATTATCCAAAGCTTGAACCTTCTGGTTGGCGTTCCTCTCAGAGAACGGAACAAAGCCACTTCCGTAGATGCGAAAGTGCTACATTTTTCTCCACCTTTACTCATAAATAACATGCACTGTTACTGAACACAGATCGTGCACGTTACACATATTTTTCCCCTGTAATCACAAGAGAACCAAGTGAAAGAAAAACATGCATAATTTTTCTGCTTTTGGCGAGAAATTACATGGAATTATTTCCATTTCAACACTTGCGCAAAACACTTCTCAATTTCACTTCTGCCAAGGCAGTTTTTTGTCCTCATATAATCCATAGCATCATTTAATACCGGGAAAAAAACACTACTTTAATTCACAAATAATATATAATTACAACTGACTACTGTTCGGGCGAAAATGTCACACTTCCCTTTTGTTGCAGCTTGCTCTTTGCTCAAGTGGGTGTTGATTTTTCAGACAATCTGAAGATATCACCAGGACACAGGTGACTGCGGAGGACATCAGTCATTATTTTCTGGGAACTGATTGACTAAATTATTGACCAAAATAACAATCAGACGAAGAAGAAAGGAAGGAGACATCAACTAACACCCATCAATTGCAGGCCCAATACCACAGTACAGCAGGTAAATGTGGCAGCCGCCAGTGTGTATTTCCTGAAATAGACGTATACATTTCTTGCTCAGCTCATTCTGCTGTCAACCTACAGTATCATGCTATACAGCACATTTCCAAGCAAGGACTGCCTTCACTCCACTCTCCCTTCTCTCAGCTCACATTTACTTAGCAATACGATGCTGATAAAAATAGACCTTTTCCCCCCAGGTGCAGTAGCAGGGACACAGGCGATAACAACAGCCCTTCTGCAGAGTCGGCACAAGCCCACTGGGAGGAAGCAGGCCACCCATAGAAAGAGCCATCTGGAGCTACGTTTTTATCCATCACACAAGCTATTGTTCTCATGTAGTGTCACACCAACCAGCATATTTGCATTAAATTAAATCTTTGAAGTGCTCCACGACTATAAACAGGTGTCTGTCTTTTTAGTCTTTGAAAGCACTGCCGCCTGATGAGATTTGGCAGCAGAGTGTAAAAAAGTCTGACTGAGGGACGAGACAAGGGAGGGGCAGAAGGTGTGAAAGGTGAAATGGCGAGATAGGGGAGAGGGTGGATGAGGGAGAGGAAGAAGAGGAGGTGGGAAAAAGGGATTAATGGGAAAAGAGCAAGACAAATAGAGGGGAAAAAAGTGACGAAATGGAGGTGTGTGATTATAGGGCTGAGACTGAAATACTCTGCACAAAAGAGAGCGAGAAGCTCAAAAAACGCTAATGGGACAGCCAAGAGAAAAAAAGGAGCTCATGGAAAGAGGTGAAATAGGAGGTATCACAAAGAGCAGCCACTGGTCAGACCAGGAGTGAATCAAAAAGCTATTCCAGTCTCTGTAGGAATGACAGAAGGTCTCCTACTATTCTTACACAGTCCACAATGAGCCCTGTCAAATCAAAAATAAAAGCATAAGAGCACATACATGTAGAAAACAGATCAGGTGGACAGTGAGGTCTCAATTCATAGCACAATATATACCTGAGATCAATTCCACAAAAGAAAAAAAAGAAATGAGGAAGAGTAAAAAAACAAAAAGATCACAAGTTAAAAACCAGGAGAATTACTGTGTAAAGAACCAGAAAGATCCTGTGACTGGTATAATCGCTCTTTTTCCTGAAATTCAAACCTCGTCTTTGATACTATTTATAAGCGTAATTTCATTTAGCTAAAAACCATCGAATGTATACATCATCATTTCCTCGCTTTATTGTAGTTCTCACTGTCAGAGACAGGTTCCATTGTTTCTAATGTTATCTCATAACATCGCTGCCAGCTTCACTTTTTACAATTCACCCTCATAATGCAGTATTGGAGATGTATTGAGTTACTGCTAGAGATGCACCAATCGATTGGCCAGGGATTAGAATTGGTCGATTTCTACTGAGTTTAGTCCAGACTGGTGACGGCTGGTCAGCCTCCCGTAGATCTGATTATGAGCCGGTCCCTTTCATGTATGTGCAACACGCACACAGGCAAATACTCACACGCACGCACACACACACACACACACGCGCGCACACACACACAGACACGATAACATTAGTGTGGAGGCGCTCTACTGTGAGGCAAGACACAAAATTCGCCAAACTGAACTGCAGAGGACCACCATGAAAACGTTTGTAACAACAAACCTAACCAGACACTTAAATCACCCTAATTCAGCTGAACAGCGACAAAGCAAAACACACAACTGCTTTTAGTAACTGCCACAAATGCCAGTGCTCAGTGTGTAATACTAATTAAACATTTTGTAGTTATAACTTGATATAACTTTATTTAATATCTGAGAACATTTGCCAGCCTCCAAGGATTAAAAAATAGACTGCGTTCACTCGCCAGACATTTCTTAACTCATTAGACAGTGTGTTCGATTAGTGAAACTTCAGCAGCCACAAAAGGCTTTTAGTAATGGAAGTGGTCTAGATTTCCTGCTGAGTTTGTTCTCTGGATAAAACTATCTGACGCAGATGAAACTGCTACTGCAAATCATCTGAACTGATGAATGATAAAATAAAATAATTACTGAGCATGGACGCTAATTCAAACAGACTGTGAAGTCAAGTTCAGCAATAATCCTGGGAGATCACAGTGTCAAATCACATCAGCTTATACATTTCTATTCATCCAACTGGCAAACTTCTTGAATACCTCATATTGAAGGTGCTAATTAAGCTGCCTGCTCTGTTGCGCTGGGTTCTTGCAGCTTAAAATTAAAAATGATCAATAACAGGTAAAGAAAAATCTCATCTGTCGTTCAGTTTCTCCTCAAGTGACTGTCTGAATCGTCCACTTGTGCCACAAACACGCAGTTATACTTTATTTTATTCACCCTTAAAAAGAGAATTTTTTAAAGGCCTTGCTCCTTTTCCCCTCCCATTTACTTTTGTTCACATGGATGTACAGCTTTGTTATTTATTTTAACATTTAAAAAGCTTCTGTTCACCCAAAAAAGAGAAACCTTCTGCTTTTATTCCTTTAGGTATCACTGTGTGTGGTTGGCAATAATAACTGAGTGATCTGTATATTGTGATGCCATGAAGCTGTAATAATTTCTGAGATGGTTATTGCAGCACAAAAATCTCACACTACTTTCAACCTAAAATTATGATGAACAGGATAATTTGCAAAATATTATTACTGTACAGCTGTTTGGCAGTATTATGGGCGATTCGTTCCTTCACTCATATTCTTTGGCTAAATACACAAACCAGCTGCAGAGAGCACATCAACCACGGAATAAATAAACTCTTAATTACTTAACTACAGCCAATATACAGTACTCTTGGAAAATAGTCTGCCAACATGTCCTGCATTGCTCTGTTGCAATACAAATACAAGCTGTGACAAGATGTGAGCTTAACAAATGTGGGTATTTTGTAGCGTATTTGTGGCAAACAAGATGAAAACAAGATATGCCCACATGCTAGACTCTATCCCCTAGGCAAAGCTGCTCATCTTCACTGCTTTGTAAAGCACAAATCGCTTCCAATCCTCTTCCACCTCAGTCACTGGTTCTTAAGTGCACATACTGATCACTTAGGGCTACCACTTTAAAGCAGAGATCAATATCGAGCAGCTCATGTCAAGTAAACTGAAACAGGGAGGTAACATCAATGCTGGAAAGATTGTCTGAACCTGAAGGTTGTTTTTTTTGTCACTGATGTCTCTGTCAGTACCTGAAAAAAAGAGCTTAAACTTGAAACAGGTATTAGTGATTATAAGGATATTTAATGCAACTCTGGAAAACATGAACAGTGCAACTACAAGGTACCAAGCAACTATAAAGACAAGTATCTGGATAAGGTCCAGGATCAGCCTAGTATTAGACACACTTAGATGATAATATGTGCTATATTCTGGGATTTAGGGCAGCAGTCACACAACACACCCACTACAGAACTCCAGTGGGAACATTGGTGACATTATTAGATCAGCATTGTAGGTCGGCCCGCAAGAAGCTCTTTGGGTAAACAATTCCCCTCCAGAAATAAGAAGCACATATGATAGATGCTAATTATCTTATAAATTCCTACAGGGGGTCTTGTATTGTCATCACTGTCCCTGTCATTAGTGAGTGACATGACAAGAACTCTAATATGGTTTAATGAGCCTACCACTTCCATTTAAGTGCTAGATTTGAGGATTTGGGCCCTCATTATTTGTACAAATTCTGTTTACCACAACAGAAAGCACTGGTGCACAAGGGTAAGGTACGTAAGGAAGAACTGAGAGTGATCGAAAGTGAATTAAGAAAAACTGGTGAGAGGGGGTCAAAAAATAAGCCTATAATGCATCAGGTTATTGTAATATGTGAAGTACATAAAGAAATTCAAATCCACTGTGAAGTCAAGGATTCTTGCAAAGAGTCATATCCAAGACAAATTAATCTCATTCAACACCAAATAAAAGTGTATGACTATTTGGACAGTAGCAAAAATGACCATGAAAAGCATGAAAATATCTGAATGCATCAGCAAGTCCTAGCATTGACTATTACTAACGTTAGCATAATGGTGACAGGAAGGCACCAGCCATGCTTTCCTAATATAGGAGTCAACCAGTAAGACCAATAAGATCATAGTCATCATCAGTTGTATGCAACATGTGAAGAAGATATTTCATTTATTACATGAAACTCTTGAGCACAGTTTGGATGAAGACCGATTATGTGATCATTGTGTGCAAGTCCCACTGAAATCTGACCAACAGTCCAGGAGTAGTAATTCATGTGACTTATGGATGGGCACACAGATAAATAGCCAGATGAGCTTAAAAAAAATAAAATAAAAATAATGCAGTTTTGCAAACAAATTGTAAATTTAATGAACACATTAATTGTAAATGTGTTAATGTCATCCACAGAAATTCTGTTTTCACCAACTGGAAAATGTCAGTAAGCTGACAATCAAAACTAATGGCTCAGTTACACTAGAGCAAAAAGAGGACAGAAACCTCTTTGCAAATTAGAAAATTTGATGGTTGCCCAGCTGCAGCTGACTGCAAGTCGTGGAAGTGGCACAGTGGGTAGGTGCTCGCCTTGCAGCCAGAGGGCTGCCAGTTTGAGCCCCTGTCCCTGCGCTGCATCTTTGAGCAAGACACTTAAACCACATTGCCTAACGGTAGCGCTGGTCTCTGGCTGCATGACCGCAGTGCTCGTCTCTAGATGAGTGATCTGGAACGATCATTTCATTGTGTGCCTTTTGTGCACAATGACAATGAGTTGAATCTAACATCTAACAAGTAGTTGCGGTGACCAAATGGTCACCCAGAGGTTGAACACACAATGTTAAACCAACTGCAATCTGACTCGGACTGACTGCAGTCTGTAATCTGACTGAATGGTAAAAGGTTTTAAATAACTGCTGTCTAATTTACAAAATTACATATTGCCATGTTGTTGAGGTAAAAGGTACTGGTGGTGTATGTGCTGTTTTAATTAAGCTGCCTTGATATAGCTTTGACTCGACAACTATGCTGACTATTTTATTTCCCTTTTTACAGAAAATGATTAAAGATGAGTAATGACAACCCACTTCTTCTTCTTCTTTATTTTTTTTTTAACTTAAGTACAATTGTACAACGAACCTCTAATTTGGTTAGTGCTGTTTAAATACTTAATGGGGCAGTAAACACTCAATGACATCTCTTAGTTTTTGAGTGGCCTAAATGACATTCATATTACAAAAGGATAGAAGCAGACAATCAAAGGGGCTTTGTTGTTCTACAAAGCATCTCTTTGATTCATATTCAAAAAACCTGAAAGTATGTAAATGCAAGGAACAATCTCTAAATGAAAGCATGTCTCAAACAGTCAAACCAGCATGCACTTTATACTTCAGCTTGCACTGGGTATAATTAAGATTAGATGAACACAAAAGAAGCACCTGAGTGGGAGGGCTGTGCAGGTGGCTGTGCTGAGGTGTTGGTGTGTTTACATTTTTCAGGTTCCTCAGAGAGTGCTGTGGAAACAAAATCTCTGGGTTTAGCTAAAGTATCTTCTTCATCCTATAAACAAGTATTTCCATCCTTGTAGGAGTTACTCTCTCACCGGATAACACGTCAACATTCTGTGAGCGGTTGTCACACGGTCCAATAAGCATGAAAGTTAAATCATCCACCATGGTTTGTCTCTGTCACCAGAGCTCAACTCAATTCAACATGTGGAAAAATCTGAAGGTCTGCCTGTCACTGTGTTCAAAAAAAAAATCCTGTGTGGAAAAATTTATTGTGTGTGACTCAGTTCCACAACACCCCTGCGAGTTGTGCATGCTTGACTTCCGCTAAAGGGATTCATGCAGGATGTTTCCTCCACACACAATGACATGCTGTTAAGATCTTAAACGGCTTTTAACAAAATTTTACTAAAAAGGTAACTTGCTCTAAATCCTCGCCAAAAAAAAAAAGATAAAAATTACCTGTTCTGGAAAGTGTTGAGCCCAGCAGGGACACACTGGACCCTCCACTGCCCATTCTGGTCTGAGTAAAGGACAAACTTAATGGGTGGCTCCACCTGGAGCTCTTTCTCCAAGGCAAACAAATGCTCCTTCCAAGGACATCCACCCTCGGGAAAAAGCAGCACCTCCCCACTGGGATCTATCTGGAAACAAAAATAGAATCAGTATAATGTATGTGACTGAAAATCAAGGACAGGCATAAACAGTGGAAACCTTTAACTGTATAAGCAAAGCAGCAGGGATTTGAATTTATTTGCACGGTAATTTGTCCCAATTTTATGAAACATCTTAAAGAAAAGAGAATAATCAAACAATTGCTTGACAGATTGCTTTAAAATAATACTAAATAATAAAATAAGACACAGATCAGACAGGAGCTAAATTGTGAAGCCAGAAACGTCATGCTAAAACAGTCTGCCATTCATGCACAAATATCATTATTTTCACGTGAATTTGTTCATAAATTAGAACTACCTTAGACTATAAGTACAAACTACTGCTGAAAATACACATTCTTAAACTGAATAACAATAGTACTAGTACTATTGTCAGCATCTTCAGTTTTCCAAAACAACAAGACAAAAAACCAAAAACAAACTCAGAATTGGAATTAAATAAATAACAATCAGGAATTAGATGTAATGAGCATTAAATATTAACTGAAGAGGTAGAGCA
Source organism: Bujurquina vittata (assembly GCA_015106715.1). Taxonomy (NCBI): domain Eukaryota; kingdom Metazoa; phylum Chordata; class Actinopteri; order Cichliformes; family Cichlidae; genus Bujurquina; species Bujurquina vittata. The sequence continues at coordinate 8,032 of VUQK01018059.1, read as the reverse complement.
GGTCACCTACTAATCGGAAGGTTGGTGGATCGATTTCTGGCTACTCCAGTCTGCAAGATACTGAACCCCCAAGTTGCTCTCCGATGCAACCATCGGAAGTATGAAGTATGAATGCGTGTAAATGTTAGATAGAAAGCACTTAGCTGTAGAAGGAAGTGCTTGTGTGAATGGGTGTGAATGAGGTATGTTGTATAAAGTGCTGAGTGCTCAAAGTAGAGTAGAAAAATGCTATATAAGAACCAGTCTAAATGTGTCTTGTGGATTTGGAGATGGCATTCAACTGTGTCAACCTGTCAACTGTGTGTCCCTGGGAAGCCTGTGGGGGAGTGTTTCAGCAGTATAGGGTATCCAGCCTGTTGCTGTGAGATATCCAGTCCCTGTACAACCACTGTGAGAGCTTCCTCTGCATTGGTGGCAATAAGTCAGACACATTGTCAGTGGGTGTTGGACTCCAACAGAGGGTGCCCTTTGTCACCAATTCTGTACATAATTTTTATGGACATCATTTCTAAGCACAGGCAAAAGGTGCAGGGTTTCTACCTTGGTGGCCTCATGATCAGACCCAGGTTTTGGAACCCCTTGGTGTCCCCCTGGAAGAGCTGGAGGAGGTGGCTGGGGAAAGGGAAGTCTAGGCGTCTCTGCTTAGACTACTGCCATGCATGGAAGCAAGAATGGGCAGACTAAAAAAACCCCTAAAGACTTTATCGTGAGACTCAAACATTTGTCGGAAAACCTCAGCTCTTAGAAATATTGGATAAAATAAATTACATAAATACAAGGAAAAATGTGAGAGAGGTTGCCTGCTGCCGATTAATGGTGCAAAACAAACAAAAAGAAAATAAATAGAATCAAACAAAATCTGTATACAGTTTTGTACCTGATGCCTTTTCTTAACAGCTTCCTCCACGACCTCACGAGCTGGCAGCCAGGAGGACTTGTAGAAATCCAGACGATCCAAGAACTCATCCCCAACGATCTTCAGTGCCTTCTTGAAACCCTCCTACAGATAAAATAGAGATAAAAGAATGTGAGCGTTAAGCTGTATTATATTCCGAAAAAAGACATTTTGTTTTCTGACAGCTGACTAGACTCAAAACACTGAAATGACATTGATAGAACTCAATGAACTCTGCTGTACTCCAAATTCTTTTGATCATTCTCTTCTCTTCTTTCATCACTACTACACCATCGGTTTGGTGTCGGCTATTTTAGGTGAGACTGTGTGCCAGACAAAATGAGGGCGATAAAGTCTTGTCTCACCACCTCCTTGCTGATCCCTACAGCCCTGTTTCATCGGCTTCCTGTCACATACTGCACAAACCCCAGCCTGATTTCACTCTCGCATAGTCTCACGAGCAGAAGCCCAAGAGAGCATGTGAAAGAAAGCCTGGCACAGATATCACATACACAAACTCATGTACACACAGGATGTATGTCATGCAAAAGCTGTATGCATGTTTGAGGGGGCTGCATTGGACCTGAGTATAACAGTCATGGCTAGAGGAGATGAAAACCCATCAGAATTTTCAATTATCATCAGCAGCCAGTGCAGCGAGTTCAACAGGTCACTCTACCATTAAGGTGCCTACCAAACATTTTCCAGTTCAAATCTTTCTCAGTTTCCCATTTCACAGATATGGCTTTCCCTGCAGTGTTTGGAGGACATGAATTCTAATCATGTGAAGTGGAACGTGAAAAAAACAAGCTGGTCCCTTAAGAGAAAAACTGTTGGCACAGTCAACATATATGCATATCTAGGCTGTGGGTATCTCACGAGAGTGTGCAGAAAACAGGTGATGTTTCCCTACAGGCATTCCTATGCTGCACTAACGAGAGACAGAAAATTCAATTTCTGAGTCTCTGCTGGTCCTGCACAGCTCTAAAAATGACCTCTGAACACTGATTGCATTATACTGCACCTGTTTACCACAGCACTCTTAACCTATTTTGCAGTTTGGCTTCACCACAGGTTGCTCATTGTGTGTGATGATTGGATTAATCTTTTTTTTCTTCTTTTTTTTTTTAAATACAGGGGCCCTACTGTGGAACACTCTTCTATTAAAACACAATGGGCTATGGGAAGGTTACAAAAATGATGAATGTTGCAAAGTAACAGGTTATTCATCAATTAGATGCACTTTGTTTGTATTTTAGCGTTTCGATAATGACACTTTTTTTAGTTGTGTCTTTTTTAGTTCATACTACTTAGCAAATCAACAGACTGAGACAACTAATACATTCATAAATTATTAAACAGTTAAACATTAGTAATTATTCAAGGGAAAAAATATTTTGTTCCCGTCCAGTCTCTCCAACATGAGCTTTTTTTTGTTTTAGTTTTTTTTCTTATGGCAAAGCAAGAACTATTTAAACACCAAATTGGCATCTTTAATTGATTTCTTATATTTGATTGATTGTAAGGTTAATATTCTACAGATTAAGTACTAGTGTACTCGAGCATGCCCATGTTACATTATAGTTTGACCTGTGTGTCCTGTTGGCTGTGAAATTATAGAAGGATATGATGCTTTACAAGGTGTTCTAGTGCATAAAGGCACAAAAGGGGTCATTTTACCCCATGGCTAGGTGGTTGCTAGACAACATGATGACATTATGATATATCACATAATAGCATTTGTGGATATAAATGATAAGATGTCTTCACGTCTAGTAGGCTCACAAAGGCAAAAAACAGGTCACTTTAGCATGTTGCTAGGTGATTGCCAGGCAACCTGATAGCGTCATAATATAGCATGCATAACTGAAGTTTTTTGAATAAAAAGTATATGTTACTGTTGTGAAATAAAAATTATATAACACTGTTATGAGGTGTTATAGGTGCATAACGGCTAAAAGGGGTCATTTTAGCCCACTGCAAGGAAGTTGCTGGGCACCATGATGGCATCATAATATATTACACATAATTTCCCCTTTTGTGGATAGAAACAAGATGTTACTGTTGTGAAATTAAAATGACAGGATGCTTTTATAAGGTGTTATAGGTGCATAAAAGCTACTTTCGGCTGCTCTAATACTCACAAAGGGTCACCATGGTGGGTAGCATGTTTTGATTTGGTATATTTTTTATGCCCTTCCTGACACAAACTCAAAGGGACTTGTGTCTCCTCCCGGGATCAAACTGGGGATCTTTTGATTATGAGGCAATTGTGTAACCCACTAAACTATAACACTTTAAGTGTTAGAGATGCGTAAATCCTAAAAATGGTTAATTTTAGCCCATTGCTAGGTTACTACTAGGCAACATGATAACATCATATCTGACGTAGCGTATAACATTCAGGGACCTAAGATGTACCTGTCTGCCAAGTTTAGTTGCTCAACTACTGATGGTCTTTGAGGAGTTTGCAGACAAACAGGTTTGGTGTATTATAAGATTAGTGGTTCTAAACAGACCGGAGTAAAGAAAAAGATGCTGCTTCTGGATATTGGCTTCACTGATACCTACATGCATTGTATCCTGTCTGTATGAAAGTCTTATACAGTCTTTCATTAGCTTATTTCATTTTGGCATCTGAAATACTACATTAGGCTAAAAATCTGTGAGCTTTACTCCAGAAATTCAGGCAAAAAAATAATAATAACAGTAACAATCTTGTGTATATAAAGTCACACACATCATAAAATTCCACCTTCTGTCTTGGTATAGAGTACATTTACACTCACATGTACTCACCTCAGTATCCTGATTTGTACTGTTCCAACGTGGATTCAGGTGTGAGACACGTGCGCTCAGCGTGGTGGATATGCTGTACCGGGCCTCCCCATCATACTGTGAGATGCCGTTATCAACAGCATCCACCTCCTCCACAAAGTTCTCATACAGCTGCAAGCATGTAACAGAGACATGTGACAGCAGAGGTTGTGAATCTGTTACGGCACGAGAATCAACTGTTTCATGCTGGCACTAATTTTGAGCATAAAGTCAGAAAAGCCCTTTTGAGGAAAAAGATGAAATGGAATTACAATATTGTGTTAAAAAAAAACCAAAAACACAGGTTATCTGTTGGCAGTGGGGTGCAGGCAGGTACCCAAAGGCTAAAAGTGGTATCGCACAAAAGGAAACTAGAAAAGAGCTGCTGTTTTACAGTTCTATCACAAACCCCCAAAATATTGTACAAACAGATAAGCTTCAACATTGAAATATTTAGTGATAAAAATTCAACTTCAATGGAAGGTCATTCACGCAAGAGTTGACATTTTAGTGACTTATCAGTGGAGCTAAGCTCTGAGGCAAAACTAGATGTTTAGTTTGTCTGAACTGGCGGAGGACATGACATGCAACATCCTAAAAATACATAAAGCCCTAGCCAAGGGTAAAAGGATTATTCGGGACTTTAAAAAAACTGACACATCAAAAGGCAAATTATATTGTGAGTTAATGGTACTAATATTTATGGTGATCTAAGATATGGCTGACTTAATGTGCCTGACCATTAAAATACAATGTGTGCTAAGAACTCTTTCTGGCTAAGCTGTCAAAAATGCATAAAACTGAACTCTGTTTGAATCTAGCTAAAGAACTTTGTCACATTCCCGTCGTCTCATTCCATATCTATTCACACTCTACTGCCAACTGTGAGATAAAGACAAATCCCCCAAAAATGGCATGGTTTGTGCTTTTAAATCTACAGTTGTGATCAAAAGTTTCCATAAGCTCATCATTGGCATGAATGTCATGATACTTTTTGGCTCTTCATTAATTCCTTGAACTGTTATTTTTCCAGGGTGTACTGACTGTACAGCGTACATCTTTAATGACTTTTAAAAAAGAAGAAGAAAAATTGAGAGAAAAACTCAATTTATTTTGGATTTTCTCTGATCCACAGAGTCAGAACTATGCATACAGGCGCAAATATATACATAGACCTTGGGCTTGTGAGGTTAAAAGGCACTGTAGAACCTTCTGCAGCACTTATTAAGATGAGTGGAAACTTCTGATCACAACTGTAAGTGCAGGAATGGTTGATATGTCCAAATAGTCAAATGAGCTATGATCATATTCCACAATATGAATCACAATTCTCTTAGCAGATTTAGCTCAATGCAGATGCTCACTTCAATTCAAGGCTAAAGGTTCAATTCACAAACATCTGCATCCGCTTTCCCCTCTAATTTTATTGTCAAAGATTTGATCAGAAATGGTGATGTGTGTCTCAGTCGCTTTGATGCTTCTCTTAGGCCTCTGTGCTATTCATCATTTCACGTGCTTCTGAATTCAGCTTTAAAAATAAGCAACAGAAGATGAAGAATACATCCAACACTTTTGTTTATAGGACAATTTGGATGAGGCTGTTAATTATTTATTTAAGGATGCAATCTGTACAATTCTTCTGAAAAGAAAAACACATGCCCAATCAGGATGCTAGCCCTGTATGCCTAATGAGTATCCCTTATTTTCTATCATAATGTAGTAATTGACCAGCTTGCCCACTTAATAGATTTTTGTAATCTCCTTCTTCCAGCTTTATCATGAAATTAGCAATATTTAGGTTCCACTCACCAGCTGAGAAAATGCTTTTGACGCAAGTGGGCCAGTGGAAAACTGAAATCTCTTTTCAAAGCAGTGTTTATTTTGTGAATAAAACACAATCCACTGCCTGCTATAAATCTGTCATCTTTTTCCTCTCACCTTGTCATAGAGCACTTCCAGCTGCCTGTCGTCCTCCTTCAGCTGCGACAGCTGTGCCAGCACTCGACGGCCAAAGTGTAGGTAAACCAGACCGGCAGAACTGAGCTTGGTCACCCATGGTTTCTCTGGACACAGACTGTTGAAGGTCTCTCCAAAGGTCCTGAACAACAGGAAGACAATGTGTTTCTTAGTGTTGACCTTTTAACACTACACCATATTCTGTGCTGCAAGAGAGGTATTGATTATTTTAAAAAATACAATTGTGTGAGTATAGGCCAGAGATATCCACTATTCAATTCTAAAGGCCAATTCCTAGACATTTAATCATTTTTCTGCTCATTAACAAATAATTCAGTTTTTCCAATAACTGACCCCTTCAGGAAAATACTGCATCTAGCCATGTGCTTTAAATTATCAATAGTAATGCAACCATAAACGTTGGTTTGTAAGTGAGCACAGATAACCATTGGAGGTCTCTCCACAAACACGTGCTGTGATGGGTGGGCTCCAGCACAGAGCCACTGCTGGTCATTTAATTCAGGCTTAATTAGGATGCTTGGGCTGCAGCACAGCGGAAAACCAACCGTCAAATGAATGAGTGACATGCTAGGGAAGTGGGGGGTAATCACGGCCATTAAAGGACTAATTGGCCATGCAGAGGCATTTCTATGCTGATCATCATGAGATGGAAGTGAATGAGGGAGAGTAAAATGACAAACTGAAATGGAGAACAGCTAAAATAAAAATGCTTACCAAGAAAAAGTCATCAAACTGTTTGTGTGAAATCAAGATGGTTCTATCTCCCTGCATTTCCCACAATGAATTAAAGTGGGAAAGTTCAGCTGAGAGCTGGTGATTTTTAGGCATGAATTAAGTTTTGTTTAAACATAATAAACATATAGTGTGCTTCACATACTGCACCAGCTGCACCAATTAATGTGCTAATCTCCCTCTATCATTAGAGGGAATGGCCTTATTCAGAATTATGTGTGCAGGATTATGCAGATGAATGTCATTTATAAACTTAGCACAAAAAGTAAGGGAATTTGTGTTTGGTCAATTATTTCTTTGTTGTAACAATGTTTCTTAGTAATAAATCCTAGACTGTTGGAAAGTCTGTTTACTTCCCCTTAAATGGTGCCACATTTGTAAGGAAAATACATTTGTAGTCGCTGGGCGGAGTGCTTGAGGGTGCTCCATCCGGTGATTCCATCATCCTACTGGGAGACTTCAATGCTCACGTGGGCAATGACAGTGATATCTGGAAGGGCATGATTGGGAGGAACGGCCTGTCTGATCTGAACACGAATGGTGTTTGATTATTGGACTTTTGTGCAAACCACAATTTGTCTATAACATGAACCATGTTCGAACATAAGGATTTCCATAAGTGTACGTGGCACCAGGATACCCTAGGGTGCAGGTCAATGATCGATTTTATAATCGTATTATAAGATCTGCAGTCGTATGTTCGGGACACTCTGCTGATGAGAGGAACTGAGCAGTCAACTGTTCACCACAAGGTGATCAGTGCAAGGTGACTGTGCCTATCGTGGTTGTAAACCCTGAATCACTAGAGGTGAAGGGAGCCATCAAGCTGACTAAAGTCCTATTGGGCTTGGTTGGCCTATGAGACTCTGGAGGCAGCTGACAGCAGAGGCGATTGCTCTAAGACTGCAAGGGAAGCTCAGCTTCCCCTAAAATGTCAAAAATTAAGTGATCATATATATACTGTTGTGTGTACATGTCATTGACTAAATATGCGCTACAACGCGCTCAACTTTTGTTCAGAATCAGCTTCTTATCACTGGTAACAACGCAGCTTTCCTCTCATTCATTCCCGCAGCTTCACAGCGTTTTAAACAGTGTGGACGCTGAGCGTCCACAGAGTTCAACAGCAAACCAAAGAGTGCAGCGAAACGAGACGAGTCATTGGATAAATGCTGGCCTTTGTCCTGCCCATCGGACGCTCAGCGTCTCTGGCGGTCTATGGGGCAGTGGGGTGGCCTCGGCTGGCCCGGACACTCAGCTTCTGCATGATGATTGGATGATCTGTCTGAGGCTGAATCCCTTTTTGATTGACAGCGAAATGAGCGAATCAAGTGTAAATTTTCATTCTGTTCTGTGTTGAACGGGAGACTTTTCTAATCCATTTAGCAGCATTTTCTTTGTCTTGTTCATTAGTGGCTTGGAGCTACATCTGCAGGTGTAGAGAGGAGCTTCTCCTGTTTAAAGCAGCTTAAGTCTTACACCAGCAACACCATGGGCCAAGGCCGTTTAAGCAGCCTAGCTCTGCTGGCCATTGAGAGGACACTAGTCAAGTCCCTGGAAAAGACACCTTGTTGGTACGACAGGGTCACAGAACATTTTATTGAAAAGGAA
>VUQK01018055.1:0-17498 GCA_015106715.1 Bujurquina vittata | reverse complement strand
CAAATGCTTCTTTCTCAACACATCATTGTCATCTTTATTCTCAGGTTAAATGGCCCTCTTTACATACTCGCCATAATATTCATTGGTTTACTCTCATTTATAAGACCCTTTTGGGTCATTCACCTTCATACCTATGTCAGTTACTTCAACTGGATACAGTTAAAAGATACAATACTCGTTCTTCACAATATTTATTGTTAAAGACACTGAGGACCAAGTCTCGATTTGTCTTGATGGCATTTGCTTCCGCTGCTCTTAATGACTGGAACCTGCTTCAGAAAACCTTGAAAATGACTACTTTTGTTTCAGTTCCCATTTTTAAGAGACATTTGAAAATAGCTCTTAAGGATATTAAGAAATTGTTCTTAATCTGTTTGCCTGGTTAAATAAAGGTTTAAATTAAATTAAATATACACAGTAACTCAGTGAGGCCTGCAGTTCCTAAGATGTTGTTCTAGGTTCTCTTGTGACCTCTTGGATGAGTCATTTGTGCACTCTTGGAGTAATTTTGGTAGGCCGGTCACTTCTGGGAAGGTTCACACTGTTCCAGGTTTTCTCCATTTGTGGATAATGGCTCTTACCCTGGTTCATTGGAGTCCAACAGCCTTAGAAATTTTTTTTTTAACCCTTTACAGACTGACAGATCTTAATTTCTCATCTGTTCTGTTTCTTTAAATGTGTTGCTTCATGAATTTTTTTTTAGCCTACTTCACTTTCTCAGACAGATTTTTTTTTTTGATTGAAGAGGTCTGGCAGTAATCAGGCCTGAGTGTGGCCAGTGAAATTTTACTCAGCTTTCCAACAAAAAGCACATAGGGTCAGATACTTCTGGATAGCTTTTTTCCCTTAATAAATGAAAACGTAATTTAAAAACTGCATTGTCATTTCCTAATATTAAAATTTGTTTAATGATCTGCAACATGTAAGTGTGACAAATATGCAAAAATAAATAAATAAATCAAAAAGGGGGGAAATACTTTCTCACAACACTGTATGTGTTTAACAATTTGCACTGAGATTAAAACTTTTTCTTTACAGAACAGAAGGAAGAAAAAAAAATGATGGTCAGGGTTATTTAGAAAAGGATGTCACATAGTTTGTCCAGTTTTGTTGTTTAAGATACTCAGCACTGTCTGCAGTACATGAAGCAGAGTAGCTAGCTGAGCACTAATTTAGAAATACATTGCTGGATAGTTAATAAACACAGACCCCAACATTTCCCAGTCCCATAACTCTTCCATACTGTATGTATACGTACAGGCAAAAACAAAACAAGCCAATATCAGAATTTTTAGTGCCTAAAAAAATTTGCTTCACCACTGACCCAACAAAAATCTTTGTGTCTCCATGGTGTAGTAGTTAACACATTTGCCTTACATATGAAAGATCCTAGTACTGAGACCAAGAGTGGACACAAACCCAGCCTCACAGAGTCAAAAGAGTATTCTAGAGTACCACTCATGCTGGCCCCAAGCCCTGATAAAGATAAGATAGGAGCGCTGCATCAGGGAGGGTGTAAAACTGTGTCAACTCAAACATGCAGATCCATGTGGTGACCCCTTAGGGAACAGCTAAAAGTACCTCTCATTGACCCATGTAAGTCAAGAATTGGCAACACTGTAATTTTGAGCTTTAAAATATTTTTAACTATAAATTTATGATTTAACATCAAACTCATATAGAGCTCTTAGAAGAAAAACAATAACCCCACATTACAACTCTGACACTTTTAAGCTACACGGCAATATGTTCAATGATGATAATAATAATATACACACACACACACACAACATAAAAAGAGATTTGAAGATTAATTTACCACATAGATTCACTACAGGCACAGTAGATGCTTTTAAGAGATGTTCAAATGATTTCTTCTTCACTGCAACACTGCTTGAACTGGATTGTAGGCAAACAAAATAAAATTCTTGGATAACTTATTAATAACTCCCATTTATTTAAACTGAAAGCATATAACCAAAATTATATTTTCTTTTCTTAGCTTCAAACATTTGTGTGACTTCACACAGCATCTCTAAGAGTCATTATTACACACATTTCCCTGAAAACATAACAAGGACGTTACACATAAATGTCATAAACCAATGAAAAAATACACAGTGTTGAGCAAAACCTTTTTGAGTTGAACTTTCCATCTAACAGTGATTATGTGAAAGGTGTTGTACTTCTTGTATTCATTTTCTTAGAGACTCAGAAGACAGCAACTTGCAATATCCAGCTGACTGAATATGCTGTAAACCTTTATTGTTAAAACCTGAGCAAAAGCCCATATTCCGATACACATATTCATCTACTGGAATAAAACAAGAGGAAGTTGAGACTTAGATCTTTAAAATGGTGTGCCTTCCCTGTATATTAATCTGTGTTGCCAAACGAAAGTCACTTAAGTTTAATATTTAAGATCCATAGATAGAAGGTAACACACACACACACAGAGCTTAATCTTAAATGAAACCAGATGAAAATGGATGAGAGACTTTTTCAAGAAGCTCTGCATACTGTATGTGCAACCTTTTTACCTTAAATCTTTAACAATGGAATGTAACCTACTGTATGTATAATAGCAGTAGTTCATATGTTGTCTTTTCTATCCACTAAATATACACAATAATGCATGTAATTTTTTAATAAGTTTAAATTCTGTATTTGTTGGATTTCAGTGAAATGCTGCTTTAGGCTCAGATTGTTGTTGGATTTCCCATAATGCACTGAGAATTCTGAGTTCTTTTTTCACTCCTGATGCATTCACTTTTGCCCCCCCCCCGCCCCACACACGCGCACACACACACACACACACACACACACACACACACACACACACACACACACACAACCCGACCAGTGACGTGAGATGGCTGCCCCTTCCTGTGCCTGGTTATGCCAGAGGTCTCTTCCTGTGAAAAAGGGGTTCTTCCTTCTCACCATTGCCAATGGCTTTCTCATAGGGGATGATCGGATTGTTGTGGTTTTCTCTCTAATATTGTAGAATCTTTATATTACAGTGCAAAGTGCCTTGCGGTCACTGTTTTTATAAATTGGTGCTATATAAATAAAGTCAAATTTAACTGAATGTCTGAAAGGCAATTTTAAATTTCTGCTCCCTTTCAGCTAAATCCTTTTGCAATCACTAAGACCATCTTCCTCTCGCTGGTACTCACTGGTGTTGGAGCTGTAGCTATAGCCTGGAGTGGTGGGTGGTGGTGACTCTGAATCCACAGAAGCTGTATCTTCATCCTGGGAGCAGCCCGCCTGGATGGCCCGAAGGTAGCTATGGCTGCGCGACCGGAAGCACGTAGGCGCAGGCAGATCCAGAGCCTCCATGGCCTGCGATTCCCCCTCACAATATGGTGCGGAGTGCCCACAGCCCTGCCCACATACCTGAAAGAACGTGTGCAGACTCACACGCTAAGGGCAGAGGGCAGACTGATAAACATGCATTTAACAGACCTATGGTTATGATGAAAAAAATTCTCAGATATAAAATTTTACTAAAGTTAAACAGAAGCATCAACAGCATATGAAGCCAAAGTGATAAGCGGTAAAACTGTAGCTGCGAGAGGAGTTTCTTAAAACTGCTTTATACATTCAAATTTTTTGTTTGGGTGTCCTCCAAAGAGTAACCAAACAAATCGGTGGGTTGTAAGATGAGTGATGGGGTTGGAATATACAAATGTGGAAATGTGAAGTGTATGCAGGCAGCAGTCTAAAGATCTATACCTGCTGTAGTAATACAGCTGTAGGCCACTTAAAGGTGCGCTGTATTTTTTAACATCAGGGTTAAATGGTGTAAAAACTGAACACACCTAAAACTCAGCGCCAGGGTAATCATTTTGTTCTTGCCACAGGGTCAGTATAAAAGTAAATCACGTAGCATTGTATGAGTTGCTTAAAATAGTTCTTTCATTGTTGCGTGGATTTGTGTTGTCACTGCACGATGGGAAAAAGCGGTGACATTCGGCAGCAACTGAAATGTTTGATCAAGCGACATAAAAAGAAGCAGAAACGAGCAGCAGCAGTTATTTTTATGTTTGGCATTTACAAGAGTGTTGTGTTGTGGGTGGCACATAAACAAGAAAAATTACACCTCAAAAAAAATCAGCACTACCCAAATATTTTGGTCTGATTGGCTTTACCTCCATCCTAAATCGAGCCTCTATCGTTATTTGATTAATAAAGATTTCCAAAGATAGTGATACTATTCCATCTCCGTGAAAGGTATTTTTGCCTCCAGTCCTGCTGATGAAGATGTACAACAAGCTCCCTCGGGTTTTTACTGAGTCATATCTTCCACTTTGACATTCTGCAAACGCTCTGTGGCATCTTTCTGATTTCTCTAGCTTATTCCCGACTGGTATATTCATAAACCATCTCTGCATTTTTGTAGACATCCATTTAAATATTCTCTCACAGTAGCTTCAAAATTTAGAGTCGTGGTAGTCTTTTTCTTATTTTTAACACGTGCTCTTTTCTTGGAGGTGAGATGGGTTCTTGGGATCAATCAATCGATTGAAATGATGCACTTTTAAGCATTTTAGAAGAGTTTATAATTCTAAAATTTCTGCATTAAGTTTTACCATAATTAAATTTATATTTTAGCTGATTTGGAAAGAAAAAAAATGTCTTTTCTGCAGTTTGTAGTGTAGTGCTTTCCATTATTTTGTCCACTGTTGACTGAGATACACCAGCACAAACTACTTCCCTGTGGGTATTTACTAATCTAAAACACCTGAGTCAAACAGACTAATTAAAATGTCAATAATAGCAACAATTAATAACAAAGTGAAGATAGACATACCTGAGTGCCCGAGCCTCTGCCCAATGTTCCAGAGCACTGGCTGAAATCATTGTTCCTGTGGCGTGGAGGGGCCTCCAAAGGGCTCACCAGGCAGTCTAAGTTATCGAGGCTCCGATTAGTGGACAGCTCTTTCAGGGATGGCAGGGTGCTGTGGAGTGCATGTAATAATCAGCCTCTCAGAAGTCAGAGACTGGAATAAGTAAAGGCTGTGTTTAATTGATGATATCCAGGAGAAACCTAAACGAGGGAAATGTTCCCCTGGGTATTTTAAAATTAAACACGACTGAGATGTGTGGATAGTGATATGTGCTAGTGCTTAAATAGCAGCACAGAGGAAATAATGATACAAGAGCAAAACTGCTAAATAGAATTTTAGAAATCCGCATTTTAATTGATCTTAAAAGTCATTTCCCCTGTTCTGCGTTGCCAAATTGGCACTTGGTGTTAGTGAAAATGCATGTGCAATAAGTAACAGGGTGTGCTGGAGGGATTTTCATGGAAAATTTATATGTTTTGAAATCAGGGCTTGAGAAAGTGGGTAAAAAGACTAACACGCCACTCAGGATACCTGCAAGGTGAGAGATGGAACCGGGGGCGGAGAGGAAAATTACTGGCAGGGTTAGACAAAACAAAGAAAAAGTGGTAGAGTAGTGGTAGGATCACTTAGGGGGGATAGGGCCACACTGCCTGCCTCTGGGTTACACTGACCTCAGATGCTGCATAGAGCATGCACTCTGTAGCGGAGACCACAGATAATCCTCCCGCATGAGAGCGTAGCAACGAGGCCTGTCCGTGTGGATGTAGAGGTAAAACACATGGCAAAAGTTCACCTACTGCTTTTGCAGCACATAAAAATTAGAACGTATATAGTTTCTTGTTCCCCTCTCATTAAACTGCCTCTTTACTTCCAATGCATAGCTTCTATGAACTTGTTTTGACCAAATGCTGCTGAACATATTGACATTTATTTGTGACAGGATGCTGCCACCTGCTGACTACCTTTGGAGGCATAAGAAAAATACCCTATAGCAAATACCCCTTCAGGGCCCAGTTATCCTTTAATGAATGTAAAGTTAAAGGGCACAAAATCAACAATGGCAAAACAATGAGCATGACAGTCAAGGTCATATTTGACTCACTACTGCGGGACTCACTTGCGTGGAGGTGGTGGTGGCTGCTGCTCACTCAGGGAGTGCTGTGTGGCCTTCAGGTAGCTTTGACGACGAGCTGCAGATTTTGGCGAAGGCTTGGGGCTTCCTTCTGAGTCATCACTGTCCTCTAAATCTCCCATAGCTTTGACATAACTGCCACTGCGCATCCTTCGACAAGGGATCTCGGATCCTTTGGTCCTTCCGCGACCCAAAGTCCCTGCCCAGTCCCCCAGGGGGACCTGGATTATGAAAACACATGCTTTGTTAAGATACTTTAAAAATTCAGGATAATACAGTATCCCTGTATGTATTTCCCAGGTTTTGTGGTGTGATCATGTGCAGCAAAGGCTTAAAAAGAAGGAAATATGACGGCGATGACTGTCACTCGTTCCAGTGCTCAAAAATAACCAATAAAACAGACATACACAGAGAAATGATAAACGTATCCATACAAAAGTAAAAAAAAATGACGATGAAGATGAATACTCACTAGCCCTCCTACCTGAAGGAACTGTTGTGCCAAGTCTTGGTGGCATGACTTTGATTTAAGCAGAGTCCTGTTGACTGTAGCAGAGCCCTTCTGCAACACTTGCCTGGCCTGGCTAAGTGTAAGAGTAGACCAAGAGCCCCTTTTCACTAGTGTATCATCCTTGCTTCCCCTAGTTCTTCCCTCCTCCTCCTTGGATCCTGCTTGTGTTGCTTGACATGCCAGGAACTTGAGGTCACTGCTGCTTTTGGAGGTCTTGAGAGTATGTGCAGAAATTGTGTTATAGCCCTGTGGAATATGTCTTGGAGGGGCCTGGCTGTCTGACACCGCTCTGCCAAGCGTCATCATGCTCAGTGGGTTGCGATAACCTACAGCTATAGTGCCAGCTTTGGTAGTGTCAGTGTCCAGGGCATCATCTGAGCCCCAGAGACCTAGTGTATTAGGTCTGGGTCTCTGCTTTTGTCCTTCAGTCTTAGCCCTGTCTTTACTTTTGCTCCTGCGGGTTGGTCTAACACTATCTTCACCACTTCCTGTAGTCCCAGTCATTCCTCCAGCAGAGCGCCCATTTAAGCTACCCTTGATTGCAGAGTTTTCCAAGGACTGAGACTTGGCAAACAGCTTCTGCACAGAATGCATCAGGTGGCGTATGCGTCCTGGGCTCTCACTGCGTTGCTTTGACATACGGCCTCTATGGAACTGCAGTGTACTGAAGCCATCACGCTGTAGGGGCAGATGCCTCTCTAGCTGATCCAGTAGGCTGGAAGGTAACCGATTCATCTTGGCTGCTGCTGCAGAGGAGATGGTGGCTGATCCACTAGTGATCATAGGGGCACCAGTCAGGCCCAGACCCAGGCCCATACCCATAGACAAGGAGGTGGATAGTGAACCTGCCCTGCTGCCTTGCCCAACTCCACCACCACCTGGCATACAGGCCTGGGAGCAGTCAATCTGATCAGTCTGGGAAGTAAAATGCAGACGAGGGAAGGTGCTGCTGTTGGACATCTGTCTGAAAGGCAGCAGGCAGTCAGGAGTCAGGGCGGTGGGGCTGGTGGGAGGACACTGGTGGAGATGGGGGTCCAGAGTGGCATAATGGTTTATAGTAGGGCTCAACAGAAAGGAGCTGTGAGGGTCAGAGCTCAAAGGACACAGAGGCTTTTGGGAACAGCCCGCTGGTTCACACGAGTCAGACAGGTGACGACTGCGGTTGGGTCCTAACCCTTTCATGGTGGCTGAGGTATGGCTCTTAAAACATGTCTCCAATTAGCACAGGTCTACTGACCTGCTGGGCCCATTCTGCAATGTGGAAAGATGAAAGACACGCAGAAACAATCGATTATACAATGCAAATTTAAGTCTCTGCTGCTACCACTTAGTAAATGCAGTTTGATAATGTTGTAAAAAAGAGGAAATATAAAACTTTAAGAAGACTTCTGGGCATATTTATGCCATATTCTAGTTACTTCCACTGAATGACTGGCTTTTTTTTTACCGTTGCTTAATTGCCAGATCTCAAAGGGATGGCTAATTTTTTTTTTATGCACCAGTGTTTGCCCCTTTCCAGGGATTATTGACCGCACACAACAGTTAAACAGGCATTATAAACAATATAAAGCCTCAGAAGAGTAACTCTACCTTTCTATATTTAACACTAATGACCACATTAGAGTTGTAACGCAGTTAGAAGTGTTTTTCCTTGTGTGTCTTTGGATTTGCAGAGCAGTAATTGAACTGAAATTAATATATATAAACCACCTCTCTTGTGTGGTGCATTTCACAGAACTAACACAACTGAGAAAGAATTGTGGAAGGGAGAACCATTGTGCTCTACAGTACTCTAGGTTCCTGCATACTGTAAGTTGTTTAAAACGACACACCACTAGGTGGCACACCAGGAGCAAGTGCATAAATAACAGTGTGTTGCTCGAGGCAACATTTACATACGCATACACATTTTCCGCTTAAAGTACACTTCAAATGTAATATCTCAAGCTTTAACAAAGTATATGTGTATGAAATATTAAAACAATCCCACTGCACAAAAGAAAATTTATTGTCATTTAAATGGTCTGAACACTACATAAGCAGTTTTCCTTCAATCACTGTCTCTGTTATTCTGCTACTGAATACATAAGAGCAATAGAGCCACAAGACTGAAAAACAAAAGACAGTAAATCACATATTATTCACAGGGAATAGAAGAAGCTATTCAGTTTACTGTATGAATTGTTTCACTAAAGCAGGAAACTAGACAGCCAGGGGCCCAATATAAGACATCATAATGATGTACAGCCTGGAGATACTGCACTGACAATGCATAGGAGAACGATTTTGTGACTCATACATGTAAATGAGGTTTATATTTAAGAAGTGCCATTTGTTTCCAAAGCAGGAAATGAACCCTCATTTCCACAAATCATTTTTGGTCCTTTGCCATCCTCTCAGATCTACTTACTGTAGTATGAATTGTGATTCCTTCTTTTCTAACTAAGGGGAACAATAAATCTTTCCTAAAGCTCACTAACAGAAGAATTTTGAGGCAAAGCAAATATTTTACAGTTGCATTACAGTGGGAACTATATTGGGTACGAGCAGAAATAAATACAGAGTACAGTCTGAAATAAAGCTTCACTCTGATGCTTGTGTTATTGCTGTAACCAGCACACTGACAGGGATGACAGCTCTGATGTGTAGCTAATGGTCATTTTTGGGGTAACACTAAATCTAATGTGGCCTCCTAGTCAATAATATACACCACCGTTTCCAGTGCAACCGCAGCAATTTTAACACGAGACTTTAGTTCGTTTTTATCATCTATTACATAAGCTGCATCTCCGTCACAAAGGCAGACATGATGGTCGGACTAAGCACCTCAGCAACACATCAGCAGGATGACCATAAGCAAAAAAAAACCAGACACACAATACAGAGCAAATCAAGGAAAAAGAGATATGTGCGGGTGACTGTCACGTGTTCTTCTATCACAGGTTTATTCATCCTTAAAGCTCACTATGAAAAGACAGTAATACTGCATCAAGGTTATGAGAACGCATAATTCACAAAGCACAAATCCATGTTGCATTAAAATCGCTCCAACAGATGCTGTCTGTATCAGAGTGGAGTGACTCACCGATCAGTCAATGGTAAGAGCCCTCTCCCACAGCAAGCATGAAATCTTGCCTGGGAGCTGAATGCTGAATGTTAACTGCACACATTTTCATTTTGCTGTGTTGGTTTGTCACTTCTTACATCTCTCCGACCTCCCATACACAATTTACAGTGAGAGAGCGGCCACTTATCTGAGTCAGTGTTCCTGGATGGGCACAGCAGTATGCTGACAAATACACCAGCGTTTTACAACGGCACAGGCTGCCGTAATTCATCTGCCCGAGCTGACTGTAGCCCTACGTGCTCGCGTCCTGTAGGTGCCAGTGCTGACAAACTGACACACACCTACACACACTGACACACACACACACACACACAGGAACGTGCTAAATCGCTCACCTACCCATCCACCGCACCAACGGAACCCTGTCAAGTGTTGAGCATCACAGGGGCAAGATGAGAAAGAAATACTGTTCACAGTTCATGTAATTCTGTCACAGGTTCAGTGCATCCGTCTGTCTGTGAGATGGTGGGCAGAAGGCTACTGCATAATTACAAGGTGAATGAATTCTTAGACTGCAATGAAGATAGTGGATATAAGTCACTGTTTCACATACTCACACAAACACACACACACACACACACACACACTCAACACTGGTGCGGTCGTGATTGGCTGAAAAAAAAAAATCTTTTTTCATTCACTGGGTGACCAAAATGTTTTTGACTAGGAGCTTGGTGTACAGTACTATCATTCAGTATCTAAAGTGTGACCTCAAAAGACCTCAATATGTACTGTCAGTGCCATACTGGTTGCAGCAGCTGTAGTCTACTTAGGTGGTGTGGTAGGTGAGCTTACAGCTTTTTGTGTATTCTGGTCCCATAGAGGTAGTGGAGGTGAATTATGAAAGCCCAGATCAATCATTAGATATAATGGGAAATGAGATGTGACAGATAAAACATGTTGTAAATGAGAGTTTACACAATCGTCAGAACATGTGAGGGATTGATGTCTCTGCAGTAAGGATTTATGTATTTGAAAAACACACATGAGTAGTGCACGTTGTCTTCCTGAAATCCTGCATCCGCAAATTACATTAGTTTTTAAACTAATCGTTTAAATTAAAGATGCAACCCAAACAAGAGCTCGGCTCTCAGCAGGTAAAGATATGAAGTATTTAACAAAAGAGCGTTGAACAAAAACACAGAATATTATTTAAACATCTTGCTCAAATGCAAATTAAGTAACTTGATAAATGTACAAATGTAACGTAAAACTAAAACAAACAAAATCAATAAAACAACAGCTGTCCCTAATGATGTATAAAAAGAATATATAATTGCTAAAAATGAACATTTATGAATATCTTTTGTGTAAACAGCTTGTGAGGAAAATCACATTAGAACTGTAAAGCAGATATATTGCCATTTCTGCTCATAATTTTCCTCAGCAGTCTGTAACCCCATTCTCCCTGTGACAAATCACACAGCAAAAAAACAAAACCAAACTATTGTCTTTTTTTATCAGCTAAAGCAGAATAAAGAATCACCGCCTGTTCTCCCCAGACTGCAATATACTGTGGAAAAGGTTAAAAGAGCCAAACCGGAGAGCCTTTAAAAAGCACTGGGATGTCTCAAGCTTTACAACGTGTAACATCGAGAGTTCATAATGAGCGCTAAAGTTGGCTTCACACTGGGATATAAAACTGGGTTAGTATTCATGCACAGTACAGAAAACACACTTAAACTCCTATTAAGATAAACAACATTTCCCTGCTTGCCAAATTTGCAGACAACAATTCTGGGGTTTTTTGGGTTTGTTGCTGTTTTTTTTGGGAGGTTTGGTGCAGAGAAAGCAATCTCTAAACACGACATTGACATATTATCACCTTTTAAGCTGATATGGTGAACTTGTTAGCAAACAGTTTCCTGTTTACACAGCCTGCAGACACAATACAGAGTAACATTATCCTTCATTTGGAGCTGCGCTGCTGGCCACCTGACAAATTTAAGAGCAATATTCTTCTCCTTTAAGAAAAAACTATCTAAACTAAGTCTTGAGATAAATATCTGGCTCTTTAGCTGCTAAATGCACAGCTATGTTCACCAGCTGGTTGCTAACTGTTTCGCTCTGGTGCTCAGCAGGTAATGTATAGTGAGCTTTTTTTCACGAGCAGTGGGAGCGATCCGGGGGGGAGCTGCAGAGTTAGGTTACAGTTCTGTGTACACATAATTATTCGATTCAGTACATGCTGATTATAGCTGCTTTAAACTCAATAAAAGGAGTTTCATTTCAGGTTAACTCTCGGTTCAAGTATAGAATAAAGCCATGGACTCAAGAAACCTCTTGAATTCAGTAACATCGACAGTGGATCGACATTATCACCATGGTAAATATCATAGCTAGACCACCACACAGTTGTTGATTCTCCAAATTGTGGCACTTAAAGATATATAGAAAAGTGCTTTAGCATCCTAATTTATATTCAATAAAAAATATTAAGTAGAAATGTTACTATGACTCATAATACTGTTAAACTGTACTCAGATGAACAGTGCCAAATACTTAACTCTGCACTGTCAGAAGATACAGTATATAAAGGGCTCAAATGTCTTACAAACAAATTTTTAATCAGACAGGGCTCTTCACCCACTGATTTATTCAAATATTCCTATTATACTGCCTATTACTGTATACCGTGTGCATGAGTGTATATGTGATTGTTTGAGTTGGCCCCAATACAACATTGGTTTTGCATGCTATTGTGTTGGAAAATCAAAGCCAGACGACAAACAATAAAAAAGCTCAAATATTATCAAGGCTGCAGCTTTGCAAACAGAATAAATGCTCATTGTTGGAAGACGTCAGTGACTTCCCAAATACCTTGTGTTAATGTTATTTTCAGAGCCGCCTATGAAGAGAAAAATAAATCCCAGTGGAGAAAAATATTTTTAGGATGCTTTAGGTTATGTGTCAGATTTTTCCACTGCTCAGCTTAAATAAAATTAAATAACTTTAATGTAGTTTATTTTAGTTAGTAATTATTTTTTATGTATACATGCTGGAGTTTTTATTCCTTCCTTTAGCAATATTCTATTATTATTATTATTATTATTATTATTATTATTATTATTATTATTATTTTTCATTGGAAACTATATTTAGGAAAAATAAAATTGAAGTTTTTGATTTTTTTAAAAAAACCTTTAAATACATTCAATAATTTGATGTCTGCAGCAAATAAAACCTCAGTTAAACGCTGTGGGTAGTTCTACAATTTGAAAACAAATAAGCGCATGTAGAATAATCATTAAATGAAGGAAATGTTGAGTTTCAATGTTTGCAGGATTAGTACACTCATCACACACATATGTATTGGAGTTTAATCACGTTTGTCAACGTTTGTCCCAAAGAATTGGGAATAAACTGGAAATTTTGGTGCTGTTCGGAAATAGCACAGCAATGACAATCTACACTCAAATTAATATATTGAGATCATTTTACACAATTCACAGTTTTAAAAAACATTGAGCTCTAATCTATAATGTACTTTAAAAAGCTGTTTAGTCCAAACTGTCCTCAACTCACTGGGATGTTAAGCTGACATACAGCTGTCAGATACTGACATACAGTACAGCTCCTGTACATGAGGCCTGCTAACAAGCACACATGATCTTGGGATCTTGCTCTTTGTTCAAACGGTGTGCATACAGTATGATTTTTTGGTTCATTGCTTCTCCCAGTCATCCACTACCTTTCTGCCCCATACCCTGAATATGCACATTAAAACCTAAATTACGGACAATAAACATGAACTATGATCTCTCTTTTTTCCCCCCATTCTTTTTCATGCTAAATTCCTGCTTCTAGATTTTGTAAACCCAACTTTACAACAACAGCTTAGACATTCAATAAAATCTTGGAATAAAATGTTATGATAACCAGTGAAAATGTGCCTGTCTCCCTTCACATTTCCACAAGTACAAAGTCCATGTTAACAGTAATAACACGTAAGATGGGCCAACACCATCCGCTATCCCCGTTGTGTGGTGAGAATCTACTAATAGCTCAATTCAGTGACTAAGTTATGTCATTTGGTGCTTCCTGTGGATAAAGCAACTGTTATTCTCTACTGCCCTGGGAAAGCAAGAGCTGAGGATAACAGGACTAATGAGAACAAAAGTCTTAAATATTTAGCACAATAGTTTTCCATGTACTATATATTATGCATGGAACTGAGAAGAATCAGAGCGTGTTTAAGCATTCAAAATTTTCCCTCTCATTAACGCATTTCCCTGAACCTATTGTCGAATGAACGATATGTCAAACTGTCAACACCGTTCAATCACTGTGACAGATACAGTGTGTCATTTGGGCTCTCTACATTTCTGCACCAATAAAAAGAAATCCTAAAACTTAAGTTTAAAATGGACAATTCTCCTTTTTTTTTTTTTAAATGAGGTTAACGTTCTCAACTATTTCTTGGTTAAAGTCAGTTATTTCCTGCAGTCTCCCATGGTGATTTGACAAATGCACACATTTTATTGTCAACCTGTAACTGCACTCACAAAAAACACAGAAAAAATTTCCCTATCACTCAAAAGCATGGAAATCTTTTGTATCTTGTGTGAAATGAAGAGTTTTTGTTCAGACAAAAAATTGCATTAATCATCTCTCTAACAGAAAACTTAATTATAAAAATGTATATTTCTCAAAATGTCAAACTAGTCCTTTAACATGTCCTGAAATGTCCTGGTCAACATCACATGCACTAAAACAAATTGCAGAACTAGACCAATTCCTGTTTTACTATGCTTTTTTTCCTGGGATTATCCGTTTAATGTTCTGTAACATAATGCAGATATAAGAGTCATTCTGACAGTGTAGCTGTATATAGCCAAGAAAACATTAACGTCAAACATCATTTATAACCTCAGGGACTCCAGCACGGAGGCATTTTTCTCTGGAAGGGATTTAACTGCCAAGTGTTGGTCAATCACATTACACGAGAAAGCAGGGGTTGTTGAAAGAATCCACTACACTCAGGAAAATTGTACTTAATGTGATGATAAAATGCAATCATTATAAACTTTAAGCTTGTCACAGGGTATTTTTTTATATCCCCAACAGAACTGTTAATATTAGTTTATTTTGTACTTTTCCTTAGAACAACGCTTTCGGTACAATTTAGGTAATTATTAGCAGCTTTGTGTCAGACGTTACAGACGTAACCTGAAGATTAGACTCTTACTTTAGGACTTGCCATGCAGTGAGTATATCACAGACAGTATAGTAAGACTAAGAGAGACAGACAGTCAAGCAGGTGCAGTATTTTATGTTACAGCAAAATCTCAGCTGACAGCTTTTGTGCTGTTCCCCTGTATTTACGGAAGGTAGAAGTTTTCCAAAGCACCTTCTTAAGTCATTCAGTGACTGACTTGTCGGGACTTTGCGGATGGCATGTAAGCACGCCTTCAAAAATCTGAAAGAGTCTTCCTTTCACATTGCTGAACATGGCGGCTGCTGCTCTCAAAGCATGAAGCCTACTGAAAAATTCAGACCTAGAAGCATTTGCTGTTCATGGGATTCTCATCAGTGCTTTGCCCATTAAAATGATCCCAATGCACTGCTCTCCCTCGTTCACCACTGCACACACTGAAGTGTAATTAGAGTGAGACGTTGCCATTTCCCTTGAGCCATTTCCCATCCTCATTGTACTGCTTCTGGTTCTCTTCTGCGTGTTTTCATTTGGTAACATCTTGTGCCAGCACTTCCGCACTGCCTCACCACAAAGATTCACTTCAGTGATTCTCCAAGACTGAACATCACAGTGCTAGACAGGATAACATTTACGGTGTTCATTTAAAATAGAGGATCTAATGGCTAATTGGCTAGCTACACAATGATGTGCAAAGCTCTACTAGCAATGATGTGCAATCTCAAACCGATTTAACTATTATTATGATTATATGCATAAGAGCAAAAGTCAAATTCTGGGTTTTAAAAGAAAACTGTATGTTTGTTCTTTTCATGAAAAAGAACAACCATAAGCTGTAGGAGAGCTGTGAACTTTCCTCCCTGTCAAATAGACTTAGACACTGCAATGGTCTCAGGCAAAACAAGAAATAAAGGACCCAATGCTGCACGCATTAACCTCTGCAGTCATGTGCTGTTGTGTCATGCATGCAAAGCCTGCACAGCCTAGTGTCTCCATTGTTGAAACATACTAGCCACAAATTCAGGCTCTGGGCAATTATTGCATGCTATTGGTTAGTAGCTGGCAGGGTGAATCGTCCGCCAGCACAAGTTTAAAATGCTGTCAAATCTTTAATAGTCCTCGGGGTAGGGCTTAGAGAATAAATTCTTCAGTCTACTCTGGAAACTGAAAAGGCAGAACACACAGTACTATGTCAAAGGAAGCACAATGGGTTTGTTTGAGCTTTGTTTGAGTATTAAACTCAAATGTTTAAATCTGCTCTCTGGTATCACTCTCTGTACAAGTCTATCTTACTAGCCAATTGGATTTCTAGCCCATTTTCAGACTATTGAGTTTAGTTCTTTGCAGGGTGGATTGAATCTATCCATTTGATTGTGAACTCTGAGTGCTTTATCTTTTCAGTGTTAGCTGACCCCTAGAGTGGGACTGGATTTTCTCCAATATGAAGCAGAACAGTGACCTTAAATCACGGGATTTCATCTCCAGTAAAATAATGATCCCCACTGTGCCTACTCAGTTCCTCACGAAGACTTGAGGGATTCTTAAAAATAATTTAACATGGTACCAGTCTGGGCATTTGAGAGCCTAAATAATAATGATAATAATAATGTAAATTTGTCTGAAATTTGACCAAATGCATAATTATTCAAATACAAAAAGTAAAATATTGTGTTGGGCATTTTTAGTTGCATTACCATAATTCACAGCTGCAGCTACATCATATTGCAGCCTGGGGTGTCATATTAAACCGATTTCTCACAATAGTCCAATGTAAATCCTGTGGGAGGCAAGCTCAGGCCAGCTGAACATTCCCTAACTGCTCAAATTGGGTAATGTGCTAAAACCAAGATTAAATTAATATGCTGTTTTGGTTACCGTGGTGTAGTGGGATTAGAGCATCCAAGAGTATCAGGATTTCGGTTTCAGTGTGTACTGCACATGACCAGAGAGAGCAGCAGTCAGGCCTGAGGAGGAGCATATCTGTTCATTAGGAGGTACGAGGTACACTTAAAAAAAGAGCAAAAGCTGTTGTGAGGATTATGCCAAGGTCATATTAATATGCAAATTTTTTTTTTTTACAGGAAGTACTGCAAAATGGTCTAATTACAGTGAACAACAAAGCTATACAGTCAGCAAGGAGAATAACGGGATCAAAAGAAGCCACATGATCTTATTAAAGCTATTGGCACAGCAGTGTTTTTTGTTTGTTTGTTTGTTTGTTTTGGTTTGTTTTTTTTAAAGATATTTTTCTAATATTACCCTGGATTGACATTTTGGCATAAGATTATTGGCAATCCGTCCATTCATGGATTTAAAAGCACAAGAAAACAAAAGAATCCCCAAAAGGTTGACCTGTCATAGATTCATTTAATGTAGATCACAAATGTTCCTTTAAACCTTTCATGCGATCCATTTTCACTCATTCAAGTCCAGTTCACGGGGGCAGCAATTTAAGCAGAAATACCTACTCCTCAATTTTAACGGCATCGTATACACCTCATACACTCATATATGGGGGGTGGGAGTGGAGGGGACCATTCCACACCCTAATTTCCTACCCACGGGGTGGGGATCAGGCGGCGCTCGGGGTGCTAGGCAGGCAGCTTCCTGGGGTCGCGGCTGGCCCTGGGGGGGTGTCCACCCGTCCCTAATCCGGAGGGTGGGCAGAGTTGGATGAATGTGTATTTGTCACTGTCTTCGTGGGTGTATATATCAGAACA